>PVJA010029516.1:0-26574 GCA_004027025.1 Myocastor coypus
AAAAAAAAAAAAAAAAAAAAAAAAAAAAAAAAAAGAGAAAATAAATCATATCTACAGTCAAACCAAATTTGATCACAACTTCCACAGAAGGAACTTTGAGGGCCAACAAGATGGTTCAGTGGTCTAAAGTGCCTGCTTAGGAAAGCTTAGGCAACCACAGGAACCACAATTAGATCCCTGACCCCACTTGCTGTGCCAGCCCCAGCCCCAGGGCAGGCTGAGCTGGCAGTAAAACAAAACAAAACAAAACAAAAAGAAAGAAAGAAAGAAAGGAAGGAAGGAAGGAAGGAAGGAAGGAAGGAAGAAAGAAGGAAAGAAAGAAAGAAAGAAAGACAGAAAGAAAGAAAACAAAAAAAAAAAAATACCATGACAGAGCTCAACTCAATGAACACAATTAATTTAAGATAGCTGGAAATTTATTCCATCTCAAGGAAATATTATCAACAGCAGCCACAAATCCAAGATGGCAGTGTGCTACTCACCCTGAAAAGAAACCCACAGATAATGAGCAATTATAATTATTTTAGCTGGAAGTAGTGACCCAGGGGCTTTCATGCCCACCATTGGGAGGCTGGGACAGGAAGCTTACCAATCAAAGCCAGCCTGGTTTATATGCTAAGTTCAGTCTAGCCTGAATTATCAGCTACTGAAACCTTGTCTCAAAAAAAAAAAGAAACTTAAAAATACAAGCAGAAGGGCACTGGGCTAACTTCATTTCCCCATTGTCTGGTGTGGCTTTATTTACTTATTTATTTTTTTACCATATGCAAACAACACATTTTTGGAAATAGCTGAACACTACCAACACTAGGGATTCTCTGTTGATGAACTTCACTGCTGTAAAGTAATCTCTCACAATCTCTGGGTACCCATGTACTTGTAGTGTAAGAGTCGAGAAGCCCACCGCATGAAGGAAGACTCCAAGAGACTTTCTCTCATGCAAAAAGCAAGGGGATTTTATTTTCCAAGCATGTGTGGGGCTCACTGAACACGCAGGAACAGAGAACCCTGAGCTGAGTTTGAGCAGTGTTTTTAAGCCCAAAGAACGAAAGGAGGAGGGGTTTTTGCAAGAGAGGTTACAGAAGCGAATGACATTGGTTAGTTTAAATGATTCTTTACGTCCATTGGTGGGGCTGCCCATGGGGTGAGGACAGGGAAGTCTAAGTTTGGGGCAAAGGGTGTTTCCTGAAATAAGCGGCAGATGTTTCGCAGGAGCACATAATGGCAGTTTTTGCTTTCTTTTTCCTTTTACAGTAGGAAATATCTTCACTAATGCAACACCAGACAGCCATATCATGAAGGAACTAAGTGGAAACTAGAAGCAATGTCATTTTATTTGCTTTATTTGTATTTAAATGGATTGATCAATACAAAATTGTCTAAAGACTACACTTTTTAAATATGACATATTTTGGGTATTTACTTCAACATATATGGATTTACAATCTTGAAGAGTGATTGGGATTTTAAAATTACAAATGTTAATTCACATAGTTATTCAATAACATGTTAAATATACTACATTGGACAAAATGTGGAAATTAACATGTAAACAATATGTGATCTATTAATGTGAATTTTCCCCTTTAATTGGACAAACCTTAGTTTAAATTTGCTTTACAAAAGTAAATCATACATTTGGTTATAAAGTGTGGCTTTTTCAGTGTAGTTTTTTAAAAATACAATTTTTGAAGATTCTGAAGCTATATTGTTAGATATTTTTGCTGATAGTTAATTCTAAATTTATTATAAGCTTTACTTTTTCTGATATTCTTCCTCTACATTGTCTGTTATGTGTCCTAGTACCAGTTTGAGTATTATACCCTTACATGAGCAATTATTAAAAAATAAAACAATAAATATGTCTTTATGTAAAAAATAAAATAAAAATAAAATTCTAATGTGGAATGTTGCCAATACAGTTCAAATATTTTACATTTATTAGGAACAAATTTATTCCCAATTCTGATGATGATTTCATTTAAATCAAAATAACCCCACAATAAATAATATGTCTTAAATTCATATGTAATCGAATATCAATTAAAATATTTTCAAAAGGAACATGCAGAGTTTTGTTTTTAATTTTATTTTTGAATCTTTATTTGTTGGACAGGGTCTCACTATGCAGCTTGCACTCATAATGATCTTCCTGTTTGAGCCTCCACAGCAATGGAATTACAGGCATGTACCACCCCTCCTAGTTTCAGGGGCCAGTACAGTGCTTCTAGATTTCCAGCAGCAGTAGGGCATCTGGTACTGGCATCACTGTTTGATTGTAGACATTGTGTAGTTTGTCCTTTTCTGTTTTTCAGTGAGATTCTGTTTGTCAGGAGTATGTTATTATATAGCCCAGTTTACATAATTTTTCTGTGGCTTATGTTTTATTGATTCCTAGTTTCAATATCTAAAGGCATGATAGTAGATATGAGATATTTCAATTAATTTGTTCCTATTTAGCAGGCTTAGTGGACCAGTATCTGATCTAATTTTGATTATAATGTTCAGTCTACTACTGAGAGCAGTGGTACAGCAGAGAACATTACAGCACAGCATTATAATAGAACAGGCTGTAAGTGTATATTAAAGTCCTTTGTTCAGAGATATGGCTTAGTTCTAATATTTGTTTGTTGATTTTTCTATTTAGTGATCTGTTCCTTTATGAAAGTGAGGTTTGACATCATTGATTATAATTGGTTGGCATTTATTTACATCATTTTGCATTTGTTTTATAAAGGTAGGTGCTTTATATTTGGTGCATATATATTTAAAAGTGTTATCTTTTCCTATTGAATTTTTTCTTCACTAGTATGTAGTCATCTTATTTGTATCCTCTGATCAGTTTTAAGTTAAAGTTTCTTTTATTATTTTTTTGTTTTATTTTCGGGGTGGGACCTGGCACATAAAATGTTACTTTCCATACTTTGATTTTTAGGTCATAAATATCTTTTTTGGATTAGATGAATTTCTTAAGTGAAATAGACTATCCAATTCTGTGCTTTGAATAATTTTGTAACCTATATCTATTGATTGCAGAGTTGAAAGTTATTACTATATGGTTTTATTTTTAACTTCATTGATAATCTTTGTTTGATATATCTATTAAGTACACAAAAATTGCTTTTAATGTGTGTTAATTTATATTTCAGTAAAATTCAATATTTCCTTCAAATTGTCTAGCAGTTTTATCTTACAATTCAAAACGTGTTTACTTTCAGGTTTAGTATTTCAATAAACATTATGTATCCCCTTAATGTGTGGTACATTGGATAACTGCAATTTTTTTCATATATAGCACCTATATGAAGCTTTTAAAAGTTGTGTATATTTAAACATTAAAATGTATTAAAAGTTTCTCAATCCAATAGTAAATAATGAAATTGAGACAACAGTAACAAACCTGCCAACTTGAAGAAATAAAATATTCAATACTACTGACCATCAGAATAAAAGCAAGCCGTCAACTCTAAGTTTTTATCTTATAGCACAAAGAATAGCCATTATCAAAATATCAAACAGTAAAGAATGTTTGGCATGGTTGTAGCAACTAGGAAACCTTCCATATTTTTGTTGGGAATATAAAATAGTACAATCATTATGGAAATTAATATTGATTCTTACCAAAAGAATTATAACAAATGTCATTTGACTTTGTTATTTCCCTTCTGTGTAACTTCTCTATGGTTCTTTCTTTCTTTCTTTCTTTCTTTCTTTCTTTCTTTCTTTATTTCTTTCTTTCTCTTTCATTTGTGTATTTGGTACAAGATCTTACTACGTAGATCAGATTCATGATGATCCTTCTGTTTTCGGCCTCCCCAGTGCTGGAGTTACAGATGTGTGCCAACAAGGCCACCAAGCCAAGTCTCATTGCACTCGAGGGGTGGGGCCAGAGCAGCATGTGGGACGGAGGATTGAGCCCTGTTTCCTATGCTTGCCAAAGCAGAGGTTCAGTCTGTTGAACTATCACACTGGCCCTCATTTCTTCATGTTTCTAAAGAAATTATATTACAGTAACAAATGTATACAATGTTCATAGTGGCACAATTCATAATAACTAAATCTTGAGAGTTATTTACAGAGATAGTTCCCAAATATTCCTGTACATAATAAACCAATTCTTGACTATAAAGAAAACAATTCTGTGACATATGTAGGAAAATGAATATACTTTTATATGGTGTGTTAAGTGAAATAAATCAGGCCACATACACAAATTCTGTGTCTGTGTTATTTATCTCATTTGAGTTATTCATAATATAGGTAATGATTAAAATAAGAAAAATATAATAAAAGGAAACAGGAGTTAGATGTTTTTCAAAAAAAAAAAATGGACTGAGAAACCCAATGTAGAAGGGTGAAGGGGAAGGGGACATTAACATCATTCAAGATGTGTGAGGTTAAATACCAACTATTCACTCTAAACATAATGTATGTCACAAACATAGTAATAATGAAAATGAAGAAGGGTATCTGGTGATGAATAGAGGGAGGATTTGGGGAAAAGGAGGTTAAATAAAAGCATAAAAGCATGCAACACATGTTAAGATACTAATTTTTACACGCCACTTCTTTATCCTAACATCACTGTGTCTACTTGGTCAGCTTCCTGGAAAGAAACTCTAAACCTAGCAAAGTTCTGTCTTCCATCAACCCCAGAACTAAGAAATTCATTGGCTAACATGTGAAACTTATATAAAGATTTCCCAACTATGTATCCTACCTACATATTGTCAGAGCCATGTATATGCTAGGTGTATATGATTTATATTCTCTGTTCCATAACTACGAAAGTCTATATGAAATTTCTTACAGGAAAATGTCATTCAGGGCAACTTGAGTCTGATTCTAAGCCATGTATACTCGTATTTGGCTCATCGTAAACTATTTTTCATATCTTTGAAGCAGAAATTTTATCTCAACCATATTTTATTCAGATTCTTGCACTTTTACTTACAGCTTCAATATGCCACACAAGATACCATCCACTTGATTTTAGGATGTCATTTAAGATACCATCTACTAGCCGGGTGTGGTGGTGCACACTTGTAATCCTAGCACTTGGGAGGATGCAGCAGGAGGATCGGTTCGAGTTCAACACCAGCCTGGGCTACAAAAGTGAGCTCAAGGCTAGCCTGGACTACATAATAAGACACTGTCTCAAAAACAAAAACAAAAACAAAAACAAAAACACGACACCGTCTACTTAGTCATATGATCTTAGAAAGCATGTAGAAACTGCCTCTTGAACTTTTGCTTTTATGATCTATAAATTATTGAGAGGTACTGCGGTGCTCTGTGACTCATGGTAAGATCTCTGAGGACAAATTTCAGGGAAAATAGAGAAGAGGCTGTTCACTTGGTGGCAAGCTGTTGGGACAGCACAATGCTAATTGTTTTCTCGGAATTGTCTTCAGAGATCAGAGGAGGAAATCCTGGGTACTTTAAAGTTTTAGGGTAACTTAATCTCTGACAGACCAGGATCTCATGATTTAGAGGGCTTCTTGTACACTGGCCTTTGTCAATGACTGATACTTTCTAAGCTTCCCAATAAATTTGCTGTGCATGCTCAGTTTGGGGCTCAGACAGACAAGACTTCTGAGATCTCTGTGCCCAATTTCATCCAGCCTTGCTGTCCTTTTACTCCCAGCTCTGATCAATCTACAACACTACTGAAATATTTTTTGAATGTACAGAGATTGGGATTTATTTCAAGTTTTCTTATGATTAGACTAAGTTATCATTTCCACATTCAGCATTAAGCTTTATAAGTAGATAACTTCAGAAAGCTCCCTGTGCCTATAAGTAGGGAGTTCTGAAGGAAACTGGATCATGGGTGTACAAAGTAATCTACGGATAGGTTTATAGCTGACTGTGATGTTGTGAGGTAAAGTCACTGAGGAGTTGGGTCACTGCAGATGAAATCTAAATAAATGTGTACATATGTCCTTTCTTCCTTGCTACTTTTTGTTCTGTGGCCTGTGCTTGTGTGAGTCTGGCCTGTCTGGCACCCAGCCAACTAGACTGAAGCCCTAAATAACTGAACCATCATAAATCTCTTTCTTCAACTTGTGGATTTTGCATATCTTCTCCCAGTAAAAGGAAAGTAACTAAAATATTCCCTAAAATTAAGTTTCATTTTTGTATTTCTACTCATCACTCAAAAGACAGTCACCCTGAAGCAGGAATGGGTGGCAATATACTAAGATTTATTCAGGGTCTGCCACTCTGAGATGATCGAAAAGAACATGTTTTTCTTCCTCTCAGAAAGACTATTGGGGAATTTACACATGAAAAGGACTTTATTATGAAGGAAATAACATAAATAACATATAAACAAACAACCATTTTAGGAAAACTGTCAGAAAAATAAGTGTTGCTGCCTCTTTCTCTCTCTCTCTCTTTTCTCCTCACTCTCTCTCCCTTATTCAATATTACAATTAACTTTGATTTTATAGGACTGCTTTCTATAATTCTTTAGACAAACATACTACTTTTCTGTAGTTTGCAACAATTTACACACTTTGCCTATGTTGATATATAAGTTTAAAGAATAACAAAAGATAGCACACATTCCAATATTGTTTGAAAGTCTCTAGATACTTTAGGCTTCGTAAATGTAAAGAAAAATTATCAGTTACCATCTAAGTCACTTACGTGTAGTGTTTCTTTAGAATTTAGAGTGCCAGATCCAGAAAAGAAAGATAACTCTACCAAAAGCAACTCACAAAGGACCAACCAGGCCTCCATTAAGAGTTGCAGAGGTGAAGAACTCATTATTTCTATTCCCTAATGTTTCTGTAATTGAGTTTGTGTAAATAAAATCACAATATGTTAAGAGTGAAAACAGTTTACAAATTTATTACTTGGATAGGATTACCACAAGAATGAAAATTGAGTACCCAGTAACTCAGTGAGATTTAAATCCATATAGTCACTTCAAAAGAGAAAAGGGAGAAAATGAAACCATTTTAGTAAAAGTAAATAATTCTTTGAGTAAACAAGTAGATCCAAAGGACAGATGGGATGTGCTCATCTGGGCTCTGACAGAAGAACCAAATGAAATCTTTTCAAAAGTTAAGCATCTCTGGCTCATGAGACAAGAAGGGGAGGCTTATAACACTTGTAGTCCTATAAGGGAATCCTAGGGAAAGATCCTGTTGTGTATCAGTAGAGACTGGTGAATTGGAAGGTGGGAAAGAGGAGGCCTTTGGTGAGAGGTTGTTTTTTTTAGGTTACAGAGCAGAGCTCCACTTTGAGGTTTCATGTTCTGGGTCTCCTGAGAATGTGTGCTATCACCATGATTAATCCCTGCTGAAGTTATTAACTTTGATTACCTTAGGTGAGAATATCTTCAGATTCATTTTCTGTAGATTATTTCCATATTACATTTTTAAAATTTTCATTGTACAACCCCTGTAATATAGAGTTAACATTTTGTATGTTTTAGGGTGAAATATTTGCATACATTGTTTAGAGTCCTACTACATGAAAGTTTTTTCTATAAGTGGCACCAGAAAGATTGGGTATTTAAGTGCAGAACAATGAAATTAGTACTCTATTTCTCTTCATTTAAAAAGAAAACCTTCATTATAGAGCAAAGACTCAGAAATATGATGAGAAACTGAGAAAAAACTGGAAGAAAACATAGGGGAACAAATTCATGATATTAGAGCAGAAAAAGAACATTTTTCAACTTGGCTGTAAGAACGTATGAAACAGAAACAAAATTAGAAAAATGAATTCACACACATATACAAAATACAGCAAAGGAAGTAATAAATATTGCCCAAAATATTATATAGAAGGGAATATAATATTTGCAAACCATATATCTTATAAAGAATTAATAAATATCTATATTCTACCTGAAACTTCATAAACTTAATAATAAATTATTTAAATAACCACCTAAAATTAGAAACTGTGTATGGGCTGGCAATGTTCCTGACTGGTAGTGTACATTCTATAAGTACACAGAGCCTTCCCTTATCTTGCCAGCATCCTGGTGGGAAGGTCTAGAAATATATTTTATGCCTGAACACCTCTTTTTTCAACAGAATAAATGGAATGGCCAATATATACATAAAACTTCTCAACATCACCCACTAAGATAATACAAAGATCAAAATTAGGTATTAACTCACTCCTATGAGAATGGACATTTGGTGAAAATATTGATAAAAAGACATCTATTCATATTGTTGTTGCGAATGGGAGTTAGTATAGCTTCTATGAAAAGCAGTATAGAGGACTCTTATAAAATTAAAGCTAGAACTATCATGTGATCCAGCAACCTCACTACTTGCTTCAAGCACAATTAAGCATTGCTTTTATCACTTTCTGAGGCAGTTCTGGAAGTTTGTTTCTGTGAAAGTCTTCAGTGGGGCTGTCTCAGCTGATTTGATGCCCTAAGTTGATTCAAAATAAGTACGTTTTATGGTGATTTTGATGTTGGGAAGAGTCAAGTGTTCCTCAGCACCAGGTCTGATGAACACTGTGACTGAGGATGTACTGTAATGATTTACCAGTTGGCCATTCTTTTGGCACAACTCAGCAATAACATTTACTAAATTTTTCATAACAACTTAGAAATATAGTTATAAAGAAGGCTTCCTGAAGTGCTTTAGAAAGTGATAATAATGATGAAATAAGTGCTTGAAGTTAGAGGGTAGTATTTTGAGGGGATTTAACATATCTTTTGCTGTAATATAATTTTAAAATTTAAACATTCATCATATTTTTCCTAAAAGATTCAGACCTCTCATTTGCAGCAGCATGCATGAAGCTGGATATCATTATACTAAGTGAAATAAACCAAGCACAAAAATGGAACTCTCACCTGCATGTGGAATCTGAGGAAGTTTATCTCATAGTAGTTGAGGGTACAGTGGTGTTTACCAGAGGCTAGGGGGAGTGAGACAGCGGAAGGTGTAGAAAAATTTAATCTATGTACACTAAATATGTTGACTGCCTTCAGGTCACTGAGACATATTATCTAGTATTCCAGGGCTATGGAGGAAAAGTTTACCTTGGGTCAGAATCTGTAGGGGATTCCATCCATAGTCTGCTGGTCCCAAGGCAGGGTAGTATGACTGAGGGTCTTGGCAGAGGAGGCTTGAGTATGGTGTGATGGCTCAGCAGAGACCAAGAGAGGAAGGAAGGAGTGAAACCTTTCAAGCCTTCTAGCGACCCACCCCTCCACCAGATTTCACCTCCCAAATCATATTTAGTTATGAACGCATCAGTATTTATAAACTCATGCATGACTGTCACAAACCATAATCCCATTTGCTGCCCAAAGTTCCACCTAGAAGGACCCCAAAATTCAGGAAACACTCTAATGTAATCCATCAAAGTTCATAACAATTACAAAGAACTAAGAAATCTAGTATGTTACAAATTACCAAAAAAAAGCTAAAGGAAAAAAAGCTAAAGGAAAGGACATTGAAAGTTTTTAATAAAGCAAGGAAAAGATTTGAGGAGATAAATATGTTCAATCTAGTTTTAATATCATGCAAAGAAAACATTTCATGTTATTCTGCTGATGTATACAATCTTAATTTTAGTATTTTTTTCTACTGTATTTTCATTTTGCCATCCCAGGGATTGAACTCAGAACTTTGTGCTTCCCAGGAAGGCGCTTATGCCTCTGAGCTATTTCCTTGACCATGATGTGTATAATCTTAATATTTCTATGCATAGCAAAAAATGCAAACAAAAAAGGAATAATACAATGTATACATCTTGACACGAGTCTCCTACTAACTCCAATAGCACCAACTGCCCTTAGTTTCACCCTCTTTCACTGTGCCATCCACTGGCAGGACACTGTGACCAAATGAACAATTATAACCATATCAAATGAATTGGCAGAGAATCACAACTAGATAGTATTGCCACTTGCCAATGTACGGACAAATGACCTTAAACAAATTATTATCTGACTTTCCAAGGCACGCTATATCTCAGAAAAAGCAACATTTGGAAATGTTTCTGGCAGGATTTTTATTTTATTTTTTGTTCAGTAATGAGTTAGAAGCCCAAATGATGTCAGTGTTGTTGAGAGTAATCTTAAGAAGATTGTGTTCCTTTACTTTTGTTTCCTACCAACTTAGAAACTAAAATGACCACAACACTGCTAGAGAAAATCTTAATGATGTTAGTCTCAACCAGTTGGCAAGAAATTAAGCATGAAAAATTAACAAAATTTTGTATTGACAACTTCTTATATGGTTCACCATAAATTTTGAAGCTGTCTTTTTACCTTGATGTTGTATACTTGTGGTCTGGGTTTGTTTTTCATGCAAGCAAAGTTCATGAAAGTTCAGGAACTTCCTCTAAATAAGTATCCAGCTTTTGCAGATCTTTTGTTAGTGTCAGCCGTTTAGATGAGTCACAGCAATTGTGTGACCTATTTGCTCTCTGTGAAAGCCTGAGAGAATGTTTTCTCTCTAGGTGACTCTCTTTAGGTACACTATACATCATCAATCATTTTCTTCTGTAGGCCCATAATCCCCCTTAACAGAAAAGTTGGGACACCACTGATTAATATGATGTTACAGTACAGGTTCTCTTATGTCCTGAGTCCTGAATGACCTCGAAGGGCTAGGGTCAAAATATTGGCTATCACTGTAGCACTTTAGCCCTTCTTCATCCCTAATATTTTCAGATTCAAGCTTAAATTGTTAACAATCTAAAAGAGGCACTTAATGATGTTACTACTCCATAACATCACTGTCTTTCTGAATAGCAAACACTTCAGACATAACATAGAACTGTCATTTTCCAGCAATAATTGATATTTTAAACTGTAAATCCCTATAAAATGTGAACAAAAAATGCACATTTTTTACATAGAAATTTAGGAATCTAACCATATACAAAAGTGTAGCAGGATAATCCCCAGGAATTTCTTTTCTTCTCTTCTATTCTGTTTTATTACCTTTAAAAAACCAAACATTTACTTCAGAGAGAAAAAGCAATAGCTGTTATGACATTTGAAGCAGTATGTACCTAGAAGACCAGAGTGATGGTTTCCTAAGCATGCTTTTAGTATTACACATTGTTATCCACAGTGTAGTTGTTTAGTTCACAGATATCAGCATACCTAGATAGTCTGGATGACAATTCCATCAATTAACTGCTATTTTCAAACCTGCTGGAGATTCATAGGGCCATTCTCTTGGCCATTGTTTATATAAATGTATGTTTTTCTCCTGCCATTGTTCCTAACTTTTCTCCTTGTTGTCTCTTCATTATTATTATTATTATTTTTTATTTTATTTTTTTTTGTGGGACCAGGGATTGAACTCAGGTCCTTCTGATTGCCAGGCAAGTGCTTATTCTACTGAGGCCATCTCCCCAGCTGTCTCTTCATTATTTAATCCTTAAATTCTCTCTTTCCATTTAACTCTGTTATACCTTTCCATTCGTATATCTTTTCTTGAGTTCTTACACTAGGGAGACTATGATATTTACACATGTAGTTCTGGTTTATAGAAAAGATCTACAAACCATGGTACACGGTTTCAGAGTAAATCCAGAGGGGATCTGACTGACCTTGTCAAATGTAAAAGTTACATTTTATGTTATAGGTCTTATTTTCCTGGTTTCAACGATCCAGCAGAAAAGACCAGCCACAAAGTATAAAAATCAGAGCTATGTTAATATTCTGAGCTATAACAGGTTCAAGTCAACAATTTCTGACCTCATCAGTACTGCTGCTAACCCACTGCTATTGTGGACTGTTGAACTTATTTTGATAAATTCATACACCTACAATATTCAAGTACCAATGAAATATCCATCTCTAACAAAATACAACAAACAAAGGGATAAAAATAAAAGACCATTACATAGTGAAAATAATAGTTAAGATAGATATACAGCTACCTTCTCTTAGGTCAATGAGATGAAATATTTGCACTATTAGTGTTTAGACAAGGTATCATGTCTACATCTTGTTCTCTGAATAACTGCTCTGAAGGCAATAATTTGCAATGTATTAGTTATTGTAATGGTCCTGATAACCTATTTAGAACCCATCTCGTTGATATTTATTTTGCATTAAAATTAATAAAATTTTAAAATATACCCAGCCTTTTCTACAGCATAGGAGTCTGACAGGAGAAATTAGAACACATTCATATGAAAACTGGAGCAGTGTAAGGTAACCTACAGCTTCTTATAGGTCCAGTCAGATAACTTGGCTGAAAAAGTGCCTGCTTAGACAGACATAGGGGTCACGGGTTTGACCCCAGGCCTGCTGCTGTAGTCTTGGCCTTGGGGTGCACTGAGAGGTCAATTGAGACTGGGCGTGGTGGTGTGTGCCTGTAAACCCAGCACTTGGGAAACTGAAAACAGAAGAATCACTACAAGCCATATCTGTGTGGTGAGACCCCATAGCTCCTGTAAGCCCTGCACTAAATAGCAAAACAAACCAAAATGAAACAAACAACTTGCAATTTCTTTAATTGGAGGTTTGATCCCTTACACAAAAGAATCATTCCTATTGAGGAACAGCATAATATAGGCTTCAACTGTTCATGCAAAAGAATAACAATGACTGACTTATTCACCCATTTATCATGATAAACTCATATTTCAGGAAGGTCATTTTTAAAAGGACAGATCATGTTTGTGTGTGGTAACCTTCTTGCTTACGAATGCTAACTGAAAATTTATCTACCTGCTCTTCTTTGATCACATGTCTCCAACAAATCAGTCCTTGCTCTGTTTTCCTTTATATCCAGTTTAACATATGTCTTTCTTAAGTTTGACTTTTTCCTTATTTCTCTAAGCTCTACTGATCTATTTAACCTCAGGCTACAAGCATTCTAGAATGGGCTCATCCTTTGCACTTCTGTATGTCTGTAGAATCTTCCCAATAAGGGAATCTTTAGGCTGAGCATTTTCCATATATATACTGTTTTTTTTTTTTTTTTTTTTTTTTTTTTTTTTTTTTTTTTTTTTTTTTTTTTTTTTTTTTTTTTTTTTTTTTTTTTTTTTTTTTTTTTTTTTTTTTTTTTTTTTTTTTTTTTTTTTTTTTTTTCTTTCTTATATTTTTTTTTTTTTTTTTTTTTTTTTTTTTTTTTTTTTTTTTTTTTTTTTTTTTTTTTTTTTTTTTTTTTTTTTTTTTTTTTTTTTTGTATTTAGGACAGGGTCTACAGAGTCTCACTAGATAGATAAGACTCCTAGTTATTCTCCTGTTTATAGCCTCCCAAGTGCTGGGATTACAGGTACATGCTAGAATGCCCAGTTTCAATCTCACCCTCTCATCATGCTCTCCAGGCATGGCCGGCATGGCAGGTCCAGGAATCAAACCCATGGCCCCTGGGACTGCCAAACCAAGTGCTTTAATCCACTGAGCTATTTGGCCAGCCCTTTCATTTTCCATATTTTGAGTGAGAGTTGTCAAAGGTATTTTTTTATGCCTCTTCTCAACCTTGATGTTATGCAGCTCTGGGAGAACAACACAAGGTTATCAGGTAATGTTGGCATAGAGACTATCCTGTGTCTAAGGAGAGGCTGTTCTTGAAGAAAAGATTGAAGGCCTCTGTTGTAAAGCAGAGGCAGAGGTTCCTAACATCCAGAAACAGCTTGGCAATTTGCCTTGAGCCTGAGATTCAGGCAGTCAGGGAAGACCCTGCGTCTGTGCTTTTAATAGTCAAATTGCAGCGGCTTCTAGTAAAAATAGATACAATACAGGAACAGAGGCATTAAACTGGCTGTAAAGCAGAAAAGTAAAATGATAAATGTTACTGGAGACCTGTGCAATGACTTATTAACTTTACATAGGTCTTCAAGAGGATTTTTATCTCTCAGGTCTTCCATGGTATGGTTGACCAGCCATGACATGTCACTTAACATCTAGATGGTGACAATGACATTAAGTCTTTGGGGATAGGGCAAGGCAAGCCAGGAAATTCATGGGGACTCCTATGTTGTGTCCGCACCAAGGCAGCAGTCCTCCTCTAGTGTCAGGGCAACACTTTGGCCTGTGTCACTTCTGGTGTCCTTGCTCTGATTCACTGTATGTTTTGTCTGTCATTTCACCTTAACATCATCTCTGGTTAGATAACTAACTTGAGCTTAGAAAGATCACTGTCTAGATGAATGGCATTCATGGGAGCAGTCCTGACCAGGGAGATGTAGAAGGCAGCTGCATAATACTTTGATTGGAATTAATTAAATGATCTCAATACACATGTCTAATAATACAGTTTGAATTTTTGTAGGGAAAATTCTTTTAGAGTTTATTGTTATTTCTTGCAGCAATGTGAGCCTAGCCCTGTGAGGGTAATTTTTCTATAGGACAAAATAATAGTAACATGTGCTACTAAAATATAATTGTAAGGGTTTCTTTTTAGACAACTTCTGTCAATCTAATCTATGCATCTTTCACATACATCTTTCATAGTAAATGGAATTGATGAAATTTTGTGCTTTCCATCAATAAATTTTGGAGAGTTCTTTCCAGTATAAGCCAAAAAACTTCTAAATAAGCTTGTGTGAATTTATTAATTCTCTTATTTCCATGAATGCTATGATTTTGTTCTTAAACAAGAAAAGTTATAAATCATAGTTTCTCTCCTGATGCAATACTATATGGTGTTTGAACAAACAAAATGCATCAGAGCAGTAAATGTTTTATAATAAATAGAATTTGAACATAAAACAATGACATAGCCAAATTCTAGAAAAAGTTAGTTGATAGCTTTCACTCAAAGTTTGTTGAGTGAAATTTTGCTGACTAGTTAAGGTTACTTGATGACCATTTTCAGTTAGAAGGCTTAAAATGAGAAATCAACAATAAAATTGGAAAACTCTGCATAATAAGAAATTATTAGTTCACTCCCCAAAGATCTGAAGTATTCAGACAGTATTTTCTAAGCAACACTTTTACTAGTTGCTTCCCCAATTATGTTACTGATTAATTATGAATATATCTATTGATAAGATATTTATTTAAAAACTCAATAACTTTACTTCATGTTACCTCTTACATATCTATCCTCATTTCATAGAATGTTTTCTTCCAAATTAAAAATTTTCCTGAATAAATTTTATTATATTCAGTTTTCAAATACTCAGATGATCAATGCCATTTATTCTTTAATTGGAAAGCAACTTGGATGACTTTTGTCATAGAAGGAATGACACAAGATTAAGTTTAGGCCAATTCTTCAGAAGGGGTAAAAATGCATTAGTACTCTGTAGATAATGATTTATACTTTTGAAAATGCATAAATCAATTGGTTTGTAGTAAAGAAAAAAACATCTACAATTACTATTGTTGTTTAAGGAGAAGAAATTATTGTCCTAAAGAAAAGTTCATCTCTAGTAGGAATTGTAAAAGAAAGTTTTCAAAGATGTATGAAGATAGTTAAATATGTTTAACATTTATTAAAGGAGAGAGGCTGCCACAATTGAATTTTGTTTCAGTGAAACCTATAGAGCATTTTAGTGCAAATCTATGTTGGCACACTGTGGGCACCTTAGATTGAGTGATATTCTCCACTAATATTCTGTAACTTATTGGTAAGAACATTTTAACTATTAGCTCACCTAACATTACTGAATATTTACTCTAGTAAATGTTTCTGGTTTTCATAAAGCTTTTCAAGGTTTTCTCACATATTCTAGTTTGTTTTGCATCTTCTGGATTCACTCATCTAAATAATTGATTGGCCTTCACTGTGATACAGCGTTGACTAAAAGCACAGAATAAAGGTACTTTCTGCTTATTCCTTTTTCCCTCATGTCTTCTTTTTCTTCTCTCACTTTAAATTCATTTCAGATTGAAATGTTGTGTGTAACATATCATTTGTTTGGGAGAAGCAATAAATAAATCAATAAATAAAACCGAAGAATACCAGAATGATAGGATGGCAGTTCATTTACCTGCAAAGAAAAATTGAAGGAACTGTAAAGACTCACTTGATGTTGACATTTGGAATTGAAATTAGTTTTTATTTTTGTATGAAGGATAGCTCAGAACTTGTTGTTACTTTCCAGTGTGGCTATGCATACTATTTCAACCAGTTCATAATTTTTCCTGCTAAATTTCAATGTTCTTTTTCCAATATATGCTGTACCTTAACAAAAGCAGGTGTCCAGCGTTTAAATAATCATTATTTTTCATATTCATCACCTTCACAGTGATTGTGATTGCAGTGTTCATCATATAAAACGTCATCACCAGAGCAAGCAAGTAAACATTCAGAGGTTCCATGTGACAATTAGTAAACTGGGTATATTTTATTAGCATTGTTTTGTCATCCATTTATCACAAAATTTATTGTTTTGCTTATAAATCAGATGTGGCTAAACAGTCGCCAATGTTCCTAGAACACATTAAATCAGGAATAGCAGTAGCAGTGTAGAAAGTTCCTGAAGCCAGTTTTTGGTCCTGCGTCTGCTTTCCGTATTGGATATGTAGCATACCTTTAAGCCCAGTGCTTTAGGGAGGGTGACCTGGGATGGCTCAAAGCTTCTTTCCGCTGGGGAACTTAACTGGACCCTCCCTCCAATAAATAAATAAGTAAATAAAATGATTAGTTAAATGGAAACGGGCTGGAGATGTAGCACAATGTGAAAGTCACAAGTTGAGCTCTCGATATTTTGGATAAAAGACTGAACATTTCAGAATAGCCATCCTTCATATATAAATATGTATATATTCATCCCATGAATGTATCACTATGTATTATGTTCAGTAGACACTTGATTTACTTCTAGTTTTTGACATTAGATATCATTGTCTCAAATGCTGCAGTATAAATGTGCATACTTTTGTATTAGGCATTGTTGTGCCATAAAATATACTTATCTTCACACTTAATAAAGAGTGTAAACCTTTTTATTGTAAAAAAAAAAAAAAAAAAAAAAAAAAGAATAGCCATTCTTGTTTTACCACTACTTGTACTCATGCTCTTATTTCATGCTCTGTTTTCTTCCTAAGCCAAAACATTTCAAGATGTATTTGATTTTAGAAACATAGTCTTCAAAATAAAACAGTTGTAAGTTTGAGGCAAGACAGGAATGGAAGCAAGCACTCTGATCTCATGGAGGTCATAGAAATTTTAGTAATACAAACAACTAGATTGTGAATAAACAAAGGCAGTCCTTTGTAGTATTTTTTTGAAATTCAGACTTTCTGTGATGAACATGCTATCTATCGGCTTTAATCAGAACACTAACAAACATACTATGTCAACGCAGTTATATTCCTTGAAGATAGTAATAAGGGCTAAATTCCATTTTACGTTTCTCACACAATTTAACCAAATGAATCATCAAAATTATTTAGAAAGATGCATGCATAAAGTTATTGAGTTTATCTATGTTTAAGAGTAATGGTGTCAGTTGATTTCACGATAGAAGGCACAAGTTAAAATAAACAAAATAAAGTGTTATCTGTCATATTTGAAGAGAAAATAAATTTACAAACTTTCAAATCTATGCATTTGAATTTAGGAGTCAACATAAAGAGATGGATAAATTTCAACACCTTATACATAAAAGTAACAAATCGAGGCTTCTATGAGCAGACTTGGAAAACAAATTATTCAATTCCTGACTTCAATAGGAAACCCTTATAAATTAATTTAAGTTGGAAGCGTTTTCTCCTAAGAAGGTCTTCAAAATCCTTTCATAAAAATATCAGTTAGCACTTCTGTTTTATGATGACATTTGTGAAATCTTCTTTGGGAATAGTCACATCTTAATGTAGATGAAATCCTTTCTTAATATCAAGATCTCGATTAAGATCTATTAAAATTTCTTCTGATGAGGCAAATTAAGGAATTGTTGATATAAGCAAATGACATAGATTAATTTACTTTGCAAGGTGCTCGGTTCCTTTTAGCAGTAGGGGATGGTTATTTAAGGAGCTAAGTTGCTCTGCAGGGTGCAGATGAAACCTGGCGATGAATGGTTCCAATCAAACCACCCACATTCTTTGGGGTGTTTGTGACTATGGCATTATGAAATCTATTACTCTAAATATGTTGCTAATTGTAGTCTCTGCTCTGAGTACTGGAGAATTTAAATAACTTTTGACTGGTGAAGTTTCACAGCAGTGATGAAAAGCTATAATTTAACCATATTAGGGACATTCTTTGTCCATATAAATGGTATGAAAATTAACTACATTCTACACCTGTGTAAATACTCCCAGTGCATACTGATTACAGAGTATCAGGTATAGTTCTTATTATATCTGAGATTTTTGAGGGCCAGGCCTATTTTATGAAGACAGAGAATAGAAACTGTTTTGTGGGAAAAATCTAGGCAAAAATGACTCAATGTAATTGTGAACGCTTTTTCATCTTTGTAAATATGTTGTAGGATGTATTAACCACTGAGTTGAAGTCATTTCTGGGGTCACAATTTGACAGTTCATGTAAGCAACAGGTAAGACAGAGTGATAACATCAAGTGGTCTCGGGCATATGCAGCCCTTGGTGGAGAATCGTCAGTGAAATTTAAGTCTAAATTAAGAAGTATCCATCTATTACCTAACACTGGTTTATCATTGCATATTACTGACAGCCTGCATGGGAACTCTGTTGCACACTAGAACAGGAGAAGCACTGCTCAGATCAGAGAAATGAGAAGCACTGGCAAGCAGTGGGAGGGTCCTTTACCCTTATTATACTACAGAGCTGCAACAACCACACTCGGGAAAAATGCAATAGCAGTTGAGCAGACCCACTCAGATTGGATATGCACATAAATACCTGCCTAGCAAGACCTCATATTTCTGGTATGCTTTGAGAGGACTCTAGACCCCAAGAGGTACATTTTGAAAGCTTAAGCTCCATGACTTTTCACCCCTCTGTATTTTTGTTCAGTAAAGAAAGATCAGGACTGGCCAAATAGCTCAGTGGATTAAAGTAGCTGCAAGCAGGTGTAGTAGCCAGGGGTTCAATCCCCCGGCCTGGCCTTAGAAGTCCAGAGAGACAGAGAGAGAGAGACAGAGAGATCTGTAGGGCTGCAAGACATGTACATAAACCCTCGCCATTAATTAATAAAAGTGAACAAAGCTACACCAGAGACCAAGCATGGTGGTGCTTTCCTGTAATCACAGCACTGAGGAGGCTGAAAACAGAAGGATCACTATGCATCTGAGGTGTGTAGTGAGACTTTGTACCAAATACATTTAAAAATTAATAAAAAACTGATTCTTCTTTCCTTAAACTCCTATCTTTCACAGTGCTTTGTTTAAAACTTCAGGAAGATCCTTTGAGAGCTTCACAATTCTCTCACCAAGGTTTTCTCCTTTCTGTTGTTATTTTCCAGCAGATGGTAGCTCCTTTCCTTCCCCATATCTCAACTACATTTCTGTAATTCAAGAAAGCCTCTTGGTCTGCTTGCATCTTTTGGAGCTCAGTTTTTTTTTTATGAATTTAAGATAGGGTCTATAGGGTGTATGGGGTCTTGCTATATAGATCGGGCTCGTAGTGATGATTCTGTTTTCAGCCTACCAAGTGCTGGGATTACAGGCATGCGCCGCCACGCCCAGTCTTAATCTCTATCTCAGTGTGTGGGGGGAGAGATGATGGCTTTGGAGAGATGGCACCGCATGGTGCGAATCAAACCCTGGTTCTTCACCTGCCTAAGCAGGCACTACAGTCTGCTGAACTATCTAGCCGATTCTTCTATAATGTTTTTGATGTGGCTTATAGTTTTCCATTAACACATGTGATATTTACCTTAAAAATCACTCTCTGCCCTACTCATTCTTTAGAGTTTAATTTCCAAGTAGGAATTTACTAAGCTGCCAATTTGTAGCCAGTTTTCTGGGCTCAAACTTGTGATTCTCCTCCTCCAGTCTCCGAGAATGCTGGAATTATATGAATGAACCACCTTGCCAAATTTTACTATATTTTAGACATATAATATGTCTAAACAGTGATATTTAGAATCACATTTCCATTTGCAGAATTACACCTTGGTAACAAATAAGAATTATAAGTTTTCTAGAATTCTTTTCAAAACAAGAAGCAGAAAATTACACATCTGTTCATTATCACCAAAGATTTTATTCTCACTAAATATGTACACACAAGATTTTATATTTGATAATACAATTATCCATGAATTTATTGTGTTACATAATGTTTCCTAATCTGTATACAACAAAGTAATGAAAAATAGAAACACAAACATTGTACATTTATGTTTATAACAGTACAATATATGGTTCACAATAGCCAAAAGTTAAAAAAAGTCTATTAATGAATAAGTAATTATCAATATTGAAATGAGCAGATGGATAAATATTATGTGATTTATTTATACAGAGTTTGTGCATGCATAGAATATTATTATTTAACCTTAAAAAGAATTATATTTTTCTCCCTTCCACAATGTAAATGAACCTTGAAAAAATTTTCACAATTGGAACAAGCCAGACAGAACATAAAATATCATTAATTATTTCAGTTTTCTACTGTATTCCTGTAGTATTGTACTATATTTTGAGTATTCTGCTATGTTCCAATAGTAGACTACATAAAAATAGTTAGTTACAGTGACTGGAGTAAGATACGGAGTAAGTTGAATAGAAATTTAGTTTTAATACGTACAGATCTTATTTTGTATCAATGAAAATAATTCAAGAGATAAAAATAATGGTTGCACAATACACCACTAAAGTCTTTACCTAACAATTAAAAAATAGTAAATGTTATATTATGTGTACTTCATTTTAATAGAAACACTTAAAAAGCTCTTAAGATTTTAGCCAACACAGTCTTTTATAACAAGTATCATATCAAATGATTTTACAAAGCTTCTCTTCTGAAGGGTTAAGAATGTAAGTTTACACAAAAAATTATAAGAAAAAGAAGGGCTACAAGGATAGCCAATATTTTGGCTCTGCCTCTTCAAGGTCAATGAAGAGTCAGGACATAAGAAAACCTGTGCTTTAACATCCTATAACTCATCGGTTTCCCAAATTTTCTATCGAAGGAGATCATGGGGCCACAGAGGAATGGGATTGATAATATATGATGTGCCTAAGGAGAGTCACCTAGATAGAAAACATCCTTTCAGGCTTTCACAGAGCAAACTGGTCAAGCAGTGGCCGTGACTCATCCAGATGGCTGACACTGACAACAGTTCTAGAAAGCACTGTATGGTTTCAAAGTAAATCCTGAGACTTGAATGACCTTGGAAGATACAAAAGCTCCATGTTTTATTATATAGATCTTGCTTTAACTTGCTCTCAACCACCCAGCAGAAAAGTTTAACCATGAGTCATAAAATGTAAGAGCTAGATTAGTATGCTGAGCTGTAAAAAGCTTAAATCAACAGCTTCCACCATTGCCAGTTCTGCCAATAACCCAGTGCAATTATGGAATATTGGACTATGTATACAACTACTTTCTCTTAGTTCAATGGGAAGAAAATTTCTGTACCAGTAATGATTAGAAAAATTATCATGTCTATATTCTATGCTCTGAATAACTATGAGAACAATAATATGCAATATATAAATTATCAGAAATGCACTACTAATGTGTTTTGAAACTGTCAAATTGTTATTTCTTATTAAAAGTAATATTTAAATAAATAAATAAATTTATAAAATAAATAAATACAATTTAAGCCAATGTGGTACGCCATGCCTGTAATTCCAAGACTTGGAGGCTGAGGCAGGAGGTTCATTGGGAGTCCAAGGAGTAAGCTAAGGCCATCCTGAATTGCATACAAAAGTCCTGTTCCAAAAAGGAAAGAAAAATAAATAAATATAGTTTAAATTAAAAAAAAAAGTTTGCAACTATTTAATAAGGATACATACGCTTTAGCTGAATAATATATACACTGAAATAAGCTCACTTTGCTGACCAGATAAGGAAAATTTACATAAAAAGTCACTTTTTAATCATAAGGTATATTGGCATCCCTATAATCACTATTACCAGGCTCCCATTTCTAAATGGTTTTGACAAATGGGCAGAATTTTAAAAGTGGAATTTTCTTTTAAAGTCATAGCTAAATGTTGTATACAAGTTGTTATATTAGGCTATTTGTATCATATTATTATTTAGTTAGAGATTTTCTTAGAATTAATAGAGTATCCTTGGCCACATAACATGCTGCTGCTTTTCCTTGGAAACTTGTTTATACTGCTGCAGTAATAAACATGACTCCGTGGACAGATATGTGTGTCCTTGTTAAGGCACAGTAGTCAATCCTGTAACTTTAGTTGGAATATTTACAAGACTTTAATCCACTCATCTCTGGGGGAAGAGGACATCTATGTTCTGGTGTACAAAATCCTGTACAAGGGACAGATTTCTATTTTTTGTTTTGTTTTGTTTTTGTGGTACCAGGGATTGAACTCAGGACCTTACACTTGCCAGGCAAGTACTTATTCCACTGAACTATCCCCCTTGCTTGATTTCCATTATTGGCAACACCATGAGTCAATCATTCCTTAATGTGCATCTGATCAATTTTTTTTTTTTTTGTCTTTTTGAGACAGGGTCTCACTATGCAGTTCAGGCTGGTCTTGAGCTCACTTTGGTAGCTCAGGCTGGTCTCGAACTCACATCGATCCTCCTGCCTCAGCCTCCTGAGTGCTGGAATTACAGGTGTGTGCTACCATGCCTGGCCCAATTTGTTTCTTATATAGAAATCATACATTCTACTGGAGATTTCCCACTGCCTTTAGCTAGATAGCTACTTGCCAACAGTAGCATGCCGGAAAGATCTTTATTAGTTTGTACCCATGAAAGCTTGACTTCCTGTCATTTTTCTCACTCCTCTGGTCCTTTTCCCTATGGCTTTACGCATACAGCATTAAACTTACTACTCTAAATATTAGAATTTGAAACTCTGCGTCTTTGGCATACTAGTGCTTTTCTCCTGCCTGATAATTGAACCCAGAGCTCACACTGAAGTCTATCCACAGCTCATAACTTATTATTAGTTTATTTTATTTTGTCTTGTTTCTGCTTTTATCAGATGCAGAAGGTCTCAAACACTTACTTTCCCAGATTGGGCTCAAATTTGTGATCTCCTGGGCTCTTCCTCATTTGTTGGGGTTACAGCCATAACTGGGAATGTTGGTACACATAACGTCTTGGCAAGCAACCAGAGAGTAAAATTGCTGATGACTTTCTATCATTGTAGATATTCAAAAAGACATTAGCTGTATCTCTGTGTGGGGCTGGGCTGAGCTTAGTAAGAAATTTAAAAATACTATAAATACCTGAGAAATTGATATTAATTCTAGTATAAAGTTGGAAGTATTTTGAATACTTTCTCTGTTTCTTTTATGATTAAAACCCATAGTGCAACAATTTAATTGATGTTTATCTTCACTTAAAAATACAACAAAGTTATTTATTTTTCCTACGTTATAGTTATCTCCCTAACTGTGTAATGAAAAATAACTATTAGAAGCTGAAATCATAAATTTTTGTTGAATAATTTCTTTTTTTTTTTCTTTTTGAGACAGGATCTCACTGTGCAGTTCAGGCTGGCTTTGAGCTCACTTTTGTATCCCAGGCTGCTCTCGAACTCACAATGATCCTCCTGCCTCAGCCTCCCAAGTGCTGGGATTACAGGCGTGAGCCACCACACCCTGCTGTTGAATAATTTCAATAACAGTTTTTTTCTAAATAAATCCAAATTTGTCTATCATAGGAATACTGAAAGTAATAAATTTGTTAAACAGAAACAAAATAAACAGTTGGGAGAAGAAATACTGTTATTTTCTTGAGTTAGAAGGTTGAGTTCTTTCCAGCTGTCCTCATGAGAGTGACATAGTCCTTAAACCCTCCATGGCAAGCCCTGATGTACCGCAGTGATGCCCAGGAAGATGAGAGGACCTGGAAATCCAACGACTTCCTTAAGATCATCCAACTGTTGGATGATTATCTAAAATGCTTCACTGTGGGAGCAGACAATGAGGGCTCCAGGCAGATTAAGCAGATCTGAATGTCCCTAGGAGGGAAAGCTGTTGTGCTGATGGGAAAGAGTATCATGTGTGAGACGATCCGAGGACATCTGGAAACAACCTCGCTTTGGAGAAACTGTTGCTTCATGTCCGGGGGAATGTGGGCTTTGCATTCACCAAGGAGGACCTCACTGAGATCAGGGGCATGTTGATGGCCAATAAGATGCCTGCTACTGCCTGTGCAGGTGCCACTGTTCCATGTGAAGTCACAGTGTCAGCCCAGAACGCTGGGCTGGGCCCTAAGAAGACCTTCTTCTTCCAGACTCTGGGCATCACCATGAAAATCTCCAGTGGCACCACTGAAATCCTCAGCGATGTACAGCTGATTAAGACTGGGGAAAAAGTGGGAGCCAGATAGGCGACCCTCCTGAACATGTTGAACATCTCCCCATTTTCCTTTGGCTTGATCTTTCAGCGAGTGTTTGACAGTGGAAGCATCTACCACACAGAAGTCCTTGACTTTACAGAGGAAAGTGCATTCTCTGTTTCTGGAGGATGTCCACAATGTTGTCAGCGTTCATCTGCAGATTGGTTACTCAACTGTTGCATCAGTTCCCCATTCTATCATCAATGGGGACAACCAGGTCCTTACTTTATGGAGACAGATTACACCTTCCCACTTGCTGAAAAGGCCAAGGTCTTCTTAGCTGATTCATCTGCATTTGTGGCTGCTACCTCTGTCACCCCAGCCACCACGGCTGCTCCTGCTGCTGCAGCTGCCCCAGTCAAAGTGGAAACCAAGGAGGAATGTGAGGAGTCAGATGAGGACATGGAATTTGGTCTCTGATTGATCACCAAAATGCAAACTATTCAGCCTTCCTGACTGGCAATGCAAGGAATAAAAAAAAGTTGAGAATTTATCATGAATTGTCATCAACTACATGGAGAGTAAAGGAAATTTCACTGCATGCTTTCTCGGCATCCAGGCAAATCTAAAGAGAACACTACTTCAGTCTTGTACTTTTCTTTAACATGTAATTTGACGTTGCTGAGAATTCAAAAAGCCATGAGAAGGGTGAGGTAAAATTCCTAGGTTTCCTAATTGCATTCACACGTGGGTATATGTCTGTTACTGTTTAGACAGTGACTGGCTGCGTATTCTGTGCTAATAACTTGAAATCATGCACTTTATATATACCAGATTTTAGAATTAGGAAACATCTGTCTCTTGCATTTATTTTTATTATCCCTAGCTTATGTTGTTCTATTAAAATTTCTTCTTTTACATTCTGCAGAATGAATTTTTAATGTGATAATCTTACTTTTTTTCTGAAAAACAAATACATTCAGTACAAAAGGTGGGAAGTCTATTTTAAAAATAACAAAACACTTTTGCTTTGCATGGGAGACTTATTCTTAGAACAAAACTGATGCAAAATGAGCACTTAACCAAAGGAAACTCTCATTTAGCAAAGGATAATGAATGTGTTTTTTCCAATATGCAATCGATAATATCATTGCACATTATCATAGTATAGTTCACACAACTGGAAAGGAGCAAAGGCAGAATAAGTTTTCATTTAATTTTATTGTCTAGATAATATGCATGCTCTAACTTTAGCGCTCTAGCTTTATCATACATCGAATGATCCAAATATATAGTGAATATTTAAATACAACATAATAAAAGACACTTTTCGATTCAGTCTCATACAAATGCTCCTTTCACATTGAACACACTGATCCCCTCATTCTTACCACTTTCTGAAGCAGTTCTGCCAGTCCTTCTTCTTGACTGTTGACAGGAGTTTTAAACAAAACCACAATCATGCTATTGCAGCACACTATCTGACAGAAAGCTGGGCTCTTCAAAACACCACCATGTGTTCTCATCACATAATTCCTAAGAACCACCACCTTGCAATTTCTAGCTCTCCCATAGTCAGAATGACCACAAAAGGTAAGTGCTGCAAATTAATTTAAGGCATCTAAGCAGCCATGAAAGCTCTCAAAAGAGGTCTTGCTGAGCTGCTTCAGAAAATGCCAAGAATGGAGGTCTGCAGAGATAGCTCCGTGGCACAAGTGACTGCCTGGCAAGTGCAACGTCATGACTTTGAACTCCAGTCCCACCAAAAAAAAAAAAAAAAAAAAAAAGGAAATAAAAAAAGAAAGAAAATGCTAAGAATGATGAGCTAACTGTGCTCTACGTGAAAGAGGAGTAGCTTTGAGAGGAATTAATGACAATGTCTTCTACTGATGTATTTTTTAAATTAAAGAATCATCATAGTTTATTTTAAAGTATATTTCACTACAAATGATATCACTGTAACTTTCCTGGTATTTATTTTGTTTCATTATTCTATTCTTATGACTCATCTTGACTTTTATTATCATAGCTTTCATATATATATATATATATATATATATATATATATATATATCATGTTTCATCACTTTCTGGATTTTGACACCTTGAAAGTTCCCACAATTTTGCATTTATAAAAAAAAGTGACTAGCCGGGCGTGGTGGCTCACGCCTGTAATCCCAGCACTCGGGAGGCTGAGGCAGGAGGATTGGTACGAGTTCGAGACCAGCCTGGGCTACAAAAGTGAGCTCAAGGCCAGCCTCAACTGCATAGCGAGACCCTGTCTCAAAAAG
>PVJA010029517.1:0-26585 GCA_004027025.1 Myocastor coypus
TAGGCACAAGTGCCTGCCTGGCAAGAGCAAGGTTTGAGTTTAAACCCCGTCCTAAAAAAAAAAAAAAAAAAAGTTTAGACCTCAGTTCTTCCCAAATTCCAAATGAGAAAGACCATTAGTGTTTGCTTCACATCAGGTTAACTGATGAATTAAAAAGGAATCTGGATTACACAAACCTTCTATCTCAACACATCAGCACTAAAGATTTGTCTTTTTATTGGAAACAGTACAGTATCACTGTGTACAATGACTGACATGAACTAACTTCCTTACAATATGCTAATTAAGCTAGGAAGGCTTCAGGGAAGAGGTGACCTCAGAAAAACATGGAGACCCTTGACCCTAGTTTCAAAGCTGTAAAAAGAAACACAAGCATGTGTGATGGCATCTACTTGTGAGAGGGGAAACAACGACCTCCTTGATTTCCATTCCCAGGTAGAAATAAAGCATCATGATTTGCCTTTGTTTTATTTAGTTTAATTTTCCATTCATTGAAACTTACAATGTTGAAGAAGTGAAAGTTTACCCAAGAAATACTGCTGGATACAACCCAGAGGAGGAGGATGGACCTCAGGAGACACCCTCGGGAAGCACCACCTTCCCTTGGAATGTGGATGGGGACTTAATGAAAGTTGCGTCAGAGGTCCACGTTAGGTAAGCCCAGTTAGTCACTGATTTATATTAACCAGTAGGCACAACCTAGCAATCCAGTGAAACCCAGCTTCTCTCAACAGTGTAAGGAGGAGGTAGTTGATAAATTGAAAAATGACTAATCAGAGAAGCCTAAAAAGACATATATCCAACGTTCAATGAATAGGAAATGATAACTATGCATTTATTTATCAACCCTTATGGAAAACAAAGTCATCATGTTTGGGTATGAGTCTCGACATCCATCTTCCAAGTGATCATTCAGCATAGACTCTACAGACAGGTAGCTATGTTTTCCATTTGGAATTTTAAAAAAATGTATCAAGATCTTAAACAATTGGAAGACCTCTGAGAAGGACAGCTTTAGTCCTGGTTTCCTCTTACAGGTTTCTAATACCATACTTCATGCTCAGCAGTTGGCTTTTATCCGTTCTGCACAGGGAATTTAATACTTTATAAATGAACAGCTTTACATATTAACAATGGCAACTGGTATAAGTAGGTATAGGCAAACACAAACTCATTCTTGAGCAGGGTAATGACAAAGTGCACAGAGCACCCCCCTCGTGTACATTTCTACTGGGACAACTGACCCTGCTACAGAGGTAATGTCAGCTTTGGAATAATTACTATTATTTCATATCCTTTTGTTTTCAGCTCTGCCATGATTATATTTGTTGGTTATTAATCTGTATGTGGCACTAGGTACCTCTTTGCTTTTTTTCTTCTATATTGGGGATTTAACTCCTAATCTTACGCCTGCCAGGCAAGCGCATAGGCCACTGAGCTATCTCCCCAGCTCTGTACCTTACTCATGAAGTGTATGTAAAGAATAACAACATGAGAGCTTGATATGAAATAATAAATTATATATGTTATTCTTTACAGGTTGCACCCAGGACGTATCAGTTTCTATGGCGGAATTATGGAAGAAATGAGTGATTCTAAAGTAACATGCAACTGTTTATAAAAGAAATATGCAAAGTAGCATTTTTATATGGAATGCTTTGGTTGTGATTTAAACAGATATTCTAATAGAAAATATATTTTTGTAAGAAATTCATGGTGGTATTTTTGTGCTTCTAAAATGTAGGAGCTAGAGCTTTGAAAATTAAGATGAAAAAATATAAAGTAAAAAATTTTGAGTTCCAGTTTTTAGAAGGTGTTTATTGCAAGTGAAAATAAGCATTTGAAGCCCTTAGGTATTATCAGGAAATATCAATATTTAAGAAAAATAATTCCAAATCAAAATCATTTGAGGTTTTATTTTTCTAGGATTTCAGCCCACCAAGAATGGTGTCAAATTTCGTACAGCCTGATACAAACAGAGCTCTTTCAGGACCTTAGTGAGAGGAGTTAAATTTCAAAATCACAATGTAGCCAGTGATCTAACCAAAAGCAGGACTCCCTTTTACAAAAATGTTTGCAATATGTGACCACCTTCTAAAAACAGGCTGTAAAATAGGATTTAAGACCTATCACAAAGTTGATAACAGATTTCCTCTGGAACTGTGTGAGGTATCTAACTGGATAAAAGCTACCAGGTAACTTTGCCCTTGTACTAGAAAGGCTTGAGCCTGGTTCTTCGCTATCAGCATAAACCACCAAATTTTAGTTTTCTTAGAGACAGTAGTTCTCTGGATCTATGCTTCATTTTCAGAAATGAGCCTAGGTATTCTAAAAGAACTAAAATTTTTTTTAATAATAAAAGCATTAAAATACATCTTTTGCACAAATGTGTTATTTAAAATATGTACAAGCAAAACTAAGTTTTACCATGCATACTCTGAGAGGCTTTGTGCTTAAGTTTTATTGCTATAATGCCTTCAAAAATCCCTGTGCATAATCCTCTTTTACCAGGCGCTGGCCACAGAGCAGAAGCTTAGGAATGAACAACTTCCAGGAGTCAGGAAATCTGAGGAAGTGGACAGCTGGCAGTCGACTTCGTGTAAAGTCATATTTTCTAGAAAAGTTGAGCCTGCTCTCTTATTTGATCACTTCCTCTAACAGATGTTGAAAAAATTGGCCAGTATTTTCTTACACGTAGAGATTTACATGAAATGTTACAAAATGATTATATTTGAAGATTGGCCTAAAGATAAATTTAAAATCCAACAAGAAGCCATTTTATTGAAAATATAACCTTCTATAATATTAATTTAAACATTTTAGCTCCTGTCAAAACATAGAAATTCTGAGGTCATTTTAACAATTTTTCAGTTGTCTACAAAATGGCGCATCTATGTTTTTGTGCAGAATGCCTTGATAGGTCTGGTTAAAACCTGTATTTGCTTAATTGAGATGGTATGTTATTCAGTACCCAGCAATTCTGCAATACTCCCACCCCCCAGTCGTTGTTTGGAAAGCTTTTTAAAATCATTAATAAGGTCCAGTTTTCATGCTTCTGAAATACATCAGTTTATATTAGCTAAAGTGCAATATTTACGATCTGTTGTTTTAGAATATAACTTACAAAACTTAAGAGTTTATTTTCAGGGTGTTTTTTTTTTTTAATCAATCCCTAGTTACTCTTGATAAATGTGTATTTGCAGGAGACGACCAGCTTTACATGTATATATGTATCTATACATATGTATTCTTTGGATATGTAGGAAAAAGCACATAACTTTACAGTTATCCAGAAGTCTTCTTGTTGAACTCAAACCAGTGTATTCAGTATGAAATTTGTACATCAGGCTTACACTTTCCATAGTTTGTTGAGTAAAATGGTCACTAGAGCAAAGGAAATGCATTACAAAAAAAAGGTCTTTGAAGGAAATTTCATGAAATGTTTTTAAAGAACATTTGTCAAGTAATCTTAAAGACATATTTGAAATGAATCAGTGCTTGTTTTTCCTGGTCCAACAAGCTTTAGTTCCAGTGGCCTTCAAAATCTTTCAGGATTTATTGTTTTTGAGTAAGTCGAGGGTTGTAGTGTTCTTCTACCCATTTGATGTCTGTAAAATCTTCTTTGGCTATGTGCGGTCATTCTCTTTGGAAGAGCAGTCAAGGCTTGAGTTTTTACCTCCGTAACACACAATGTGTTATAAGTAGAAGAAATACACAAAAACAATCTGAGAAAATTTTGTTTTGCTGTAAACAATGATTTTAGTCTAACCTGAGTCTTGTTCTCTGAATTTGAAAGCAGTCTTTACTCGTCATCATTGGTTTTGCTGTTGACATAACTCCAACTATCTCTGTTTTCTTCTTGTAGGATAGACTTGTACTGTCTTTTAAAGAAACCAGCCTAAAAATAGAATTGCATAATAATTAGTGTATGGTTACAAATACATAAAATTCACATCAAATATCCAATCAGTGAATGCCAATGTTTCTTTTTCTTTTTGTCTTTTCTTGAGACAGGGTCTAACTATTCAGTTCTGGCTGGCCTTGAGCTCATTTTAGGCTAGTCTAGAACGTGCAACCATCCTCCTGCCTCGCATCCAGAGTGCTGGGATTACAGACATGCACCACCACACCTGGATGCTAATATTTCTTTAACAATGTCTACTGTGAAATAATTCAGAGAGTTTTACCCAAAGTAGTAAAAATTAGTTTGGGTCATATTGGGCTAACGTAGCATTTTGTTGATAATGCAGGGAAATGGTACATGACCTTGTCCCCCAAAACATAGCATTCAACATGCTACATGAGGGTCCACAAATGCTTTTTAAAAAGATCATCTTCCAAATTTGGTGTTATAGCTTGAACATTTGTTTGTTATTTGAAAAGAAACTTGCTTTCCAGAAAGACTTCTGATATGAAAGTTAGAAATATGTAAACAGTGGTATATATTTATTTAATATAAAATATTAACCTGCATGCTTTAATAATTTGGAGCCGTGCAATAGCTCTGAGAAAATAAAGAATAGTCTTTTAAGTAGGCTGAACAGCAATGCTACATTTGGTAATTATGAAAGGCTTACCTTCCACATAACGCATGAAATCAACAATAGTACAAAGAGTCCAAGTAGCAAGCTACTTGAAATAATCACTATGGTGAAATGGCGCTTGGGCTTTTGATGGTGTAATCCTTCTAGTAGGACCTGTGTGAAAAAGCAAGCAAAAGACACAGCTTAGAAACCTTCACTTTCTCTCAAATCCCCTAAGTCCCTATAGAATTAGAAGCAGCCACCCCATTGTCCTGCTGCTTTAACTCCACCATGGAGGAACAGTGCTATTGTGTGGCAGTGGGGTCTCTTCTTCCATCACCCTATTCTCACTGCTACCCACTGTAGCTCCCCAAAAACCTGTGTCTTCCCTCCTGCAGTTGCAGAAAATACCACCTTTGTGAATGCCACTCCAGGCCCTCCACGATCTAGTTACATGCTAATTTTCTGACTCAGGCAGGCAAAAGAAAGTGATTCCAGACCCGGTCACAGTATGTTTCCAGGGATTCTAGGGCTTACGTGGGCTATGTTCTCATCCTTGTTCAGTTCGATGACCTTGGGATGTGGCTCTGAAAAAGCTGCTACTCTTATTTCAAACTTGAGTGCGGATGTGTCATCCTGTTTGAAACACAGAAAGACCATTGTCGAGTTTCATTTCATGAAGTCATATTAACAATTTGTATGACCCACATATTATCTAGATGTTTCTGCAGTTTGTCTTCCTATTTCCTATGGGTGCACAGGTATGGTCTTAGCAGGGTACTTGATTTTAAATATTATCAATTTTTGTGAGACTGTAATAAGAGGTAATTTCCTTGGGAATGTTACATTTTTATCTCCAAACAAGGCTTGTTTCTTTCTTTCTTTTTCCTGATAAACATTTCCTCAAATCTAAAGTTTCTTTTAAATGAAATCTGGTGCAAACTGTAACAGGACTCAGATATAAAATCAGTGCATGAGCTTAGAGTCTTGCTCGTACAGCCAGGACTTTGGAACTCAGATCACCCATAGCTTGGTGGTCTATATATAGGTTTTACAGAGGTCCAGTGTTTTCTTGTCTGTCTTTGCTAGCATGAGACTATATTCTTTGGTCAGGTTCTTAAATAGGTTCTCAACCTTAAAAGTTAAAAACTATGTAAAGATTATTTGACATTTTACAAGCTTTGTCTAAATTGAGAGCAATATCTGGAGATATCTGAGTTAGGACGTGGGTTGTGGTGCCACCAGCGTCTAGGGGGCAGCAGCAGAGGACACTGCTAAGTGCCATAGATGGCACAGGATAGTGACTAACAATAAAAATTGCCTGCTCCAAAATACCAGCCGTCTCACTGTTAAGAAGCCTGGGAAAGGCCAGCTGGCAACCTGAGAAGTGAGGTGACTTTCTCCTGGTCTCCACACTTTTCAGCACAGCTGCAGCTGATACAGACCTGTCTGTCTCTCACCTGAGCCACTAAGGGAGACTGTATTTCAAAATGGAAAGGACCTGGGTTCGATTCCCAACATCCAGGTCCAATCCCTGGTACCACATGCCTTGCCAGCCCTGAAACTGGGTATAGTGGTACACACCTGTGCAGGGGGAGGCGGAGACAGGAGGATCACTACGAGTTAGCTATGTAGCAAGACCCTGTACTAAATAAATGAGTAAAGAAATAATTTTTTAAAAAATGAAAAGGGTTGGGGATGTAGCACAGTGTGAAGGCCCTGGATTCAATCCCCAGGACTGCTGCAAAAAGAAAAATCTCAACAGCTGCCATAAATCATCCCATTTAATCTGTAACACTACTTAGCCATTACCCATACTGAGCAGATGAGGAAACTGCACAGTAGAACTTTACATAAAAATAGTTTCATCTCAAAGTACACTTCATAAAAAAATAAAAAGTCCAACAGGCATTTAGTTTTAAAGTCATTCATTTTAAAATTCTGAGTGTCATTCTAAAGCATGGTGTTTTGTTTTCACTGTTTTGCTATACTTCGACGGTTTAGTTTCATTTTATGAAAGCCTTATTTTTGCTACATAATTATTTTCAAAAGATTGGATGGATAGCTGAAAGCAGTGTGAAAGGAATTTTTAAGGTTATAGGCAATGTGAAGATAGCCAATTTCTTGGATTCAGTTAAGGGTTTATAAAGAGTTGGGCATGCTTTCTAAGCTATTTCATTATACCTCAGTCCTTAGAGTGCTGAAGTAACAAGGAGAAATCAATTTTAAGTGTATTCTAAATTTTTATGTGTACCTTAATTTGTCAAATGTCTTCACATTATGTTACCTGGATGAGATTAAACAGATATTTATGAATGCCTCTGAGAAGTTCTCCATGTCCGTTAGACTTACCATTTCCAGAATGGAGGGCCGGCCTTCTAACTGAAGGTGAACACTGGCTTCCTTTCCACTTTCCATTTTCCCAAAATTGCATAGGATATTTAAGCAATAGGGATCAGCTTTCATGCAGTACTACAAAAGAATATAAAAGTACTACATTAAAAATTCTCAACATTCACCTTTAAAAAATTTTTATCACAAAAACTAAAAAGCTCTTATAAAAAGTTCTTTTATGGCATTTATAAATTGTCTGTGAATGTACCATTAAGTATCTGCTTTCCTTAGTGGCCTTTAAAACTCACTTTAAATAAAACACAAATGTTTGTTCTGTAAATTATAACAGAAGCAAAGTGTTTGGAGCAGAGCCTGTGTTCTCATCATTCTTAGCAACAGAGTCCTGCGAGGCTGTGTGTTCTATCCTTGAATCATTTGAACGGGGTAATTGCGTCCCTAGTTTCTGTTCCCAGATTCACGAGGATGGAGAGGATGAATTAGCGAGGCTGTCCAGGTGACAGTGTTCTGAAAGGGTCTGGGACAGTATTTGGCTGCACCGGGGTGTGTCTTCGATGATGAAACTGTAACCCCAGCGAGTGCAGGGTCTTCCTTGTTCTTCCAGTCATGCTGATTCTGTCAAGGGTGTCCCCTCCTGGGTTCTCTCCCACGACTTAGCTGCCACTTCCCACCAGTGCTTTACACCTTTTTTTAATTTTCCTAATTCTATTTTATGGAAAAAACCCCACAAAATTTTAAAACAATAGCTGAATAACAACACCTAATACATTGTGCATTGTTATCCTGGCAGTGGTTATTCACAGAACAAGACAGAGGTATGAAAAGCTGTCCAAACAATGTTAACACATTTTCCTCAATGAACTAAGAGAAGCTAGAAGTACAACCATATTGCTTTTTTTCTTCCTTCCTTCTTTCCAGCACCCCTAGTTTTCTTTACTGTAGATATTGTTTTTCATTTCACAGTATCTATTTACATCTTTTGGACCTTTCAGGCCTTTTTCAGAATGCAAAAACTACAACATGATAAGCTAAAACTTACCAATACCCTCTTATCGGTCTTTGAAAAGAATTTGAGGATGCCTCTTAAGGTCTCCACAGCATCCCTCTTCTGCCCGGAGGTACAGTCCCTTGGATAATTTTGAAACTTGCATTGTCCAATAGTTGTCTGTAAATGCAGAAAGCAAGAAAAAGGTTATATTTGAAGTTGAAAAGCATCATGAGTTAAAAAATTCTAATTACATTTTCCAAACTATATCAAGTTGTTAAAAGGTCATGAGAATGTGTGGACAGAATTATTTAGGAGAGCTTCAATCTCTGAGACAAGACATAAATGAAATCCCAGCAAAATTGTCAAGGGTTGGATTTAGGGCGTAAAGTGACAGAACGACCTTAACCTTTCAGAATATGAGAGAGGACAAAAGCAACATTTGAGCATTAGCTTGAAGTTAAACCTTTCTTTGGCTTTATGTGAAAAACAAAATCATAAAATTGGATGTCCTACTATCTAAATCTGGAATTCAAGCAAGATTTTAAAATACACTGAAGTAGGTTTTAGATATCTATTTTATTTGGTAAATACTTTTTCTCTTATACCTAGAGATAAAAGCAAATTCTGATAGATCAATAAGAGAAAACTGAATTCATAAGTTATTTTTTTGCTTGAAAGGCTTTATTCTTGCTGTTTCAACAGCAGCTTCAAGCTTCATGAAGAAGTACCAACTAAATTAATTCAACATACCCATATCACGATGAAAACATGTCTTAATTACTCAGTACAGATGAGAGAAAAGTTAATTGCCCAAGTCAAACAAAGAACTTCCACTGTTATTCTACACTTCTAAAGAAATATAATGTGTTTGATACAGGATCTCACTACACAACTCAGACTCAGAGTGATCCCCCTATTTTCAGCCTCCCCAGTGCTGGAATTACAGATGAGTGCCACCATGTCCAGACTCCGTGGTCAGCTCAGTACACCTAGGGGCAGGGCTAGTGCAACTTGTGCAAGAGATCGAACCCTGGTCCCTGCACTTACCTAAGCAGGTGCTTAATCTGTTGAGCTATCTCACTGACCCTAGGTGATACTAATACATGATGAATTCATAGTTTTGTATGAGGCTGAAAGACGGGAACTGAAACCCCTGTTTGGCAATATTAAGAATAAAGGGTTGGATGGAATTTGCTTTATTATTTAACACAGATTGAATAGAAAGATCAGAAAGAACACAAGTTTACCTGGATATCCAAAATGTTGAACAGTTTCTCAGTTTGGGGAACAAAAGAATTTGGGATCATGACTTCTGCACTAACATTTGGAGCCATACTAATGCCTGTGTTGATAACCTGACAAGGAAAAAAAATTAGGACAATTTAAAGATGCATTTCATTATATAAGTACAGAAATCAGTGAGGTTCTGGTTGACCAGGCAGCACAGCTAGTAGTGTGGGTGTTTATTGCTAACAGTGAGACATCAGAGGCAGAGAGCCTATCTACAGTCAGAATATTAGAAGTTCATTAATTCATTAGACTATTTATTTATTTTGTCTTTTTGAGACAGGGTCTCGCTATGTAGTTCAGGCTGGCCTTGAGCTCACTTTTGCAGCCCAGGCTGGTCTCCAACTCGCACCCATCCCTCCTGCCTCAGCCTCCCGAGGGCTGGGAATACAGGTTTGCGTCACCACACAGGGCTTTTCATCAGAATCTTTAGTTTTCTCCTTTTAGCTCTTTTTTTTCCAGCAAAAAGTGTAGGCTTAATTAAGAGGCACCATGAGCACACATTTGTGGGCCACATTATGTGCTCTGGAAACATGGCCACTTGGTCTTTATCATCTGGGACACAGGCAAACGCTTGTGAGAGTGAGAGCCAAGGAGGAGCACTCAGAGGTGGCTGTGATATGCTGGTGATGGATGCTGTAAAAAGTTGCAGGAGCTGAATTGTTGGTGTTCTATGTCTAAATCCTATATTTTCACAAAATCACTGCATGCTGAGAACATAATCATCAGGGCTAAGTGAGTAAAAATGTATTTTAAAATGTGTTTTTATTCAGGGTTATTATAATGCTAAATGGATTTAGAAAATGGGTTAAGTATGTTATTGGGTTCTCATGAAGAGCAATGGATTCTTCATAAAAATGCATAAAAGGGTATTGCATGCCTATTGGAAAATTTAGGGATTGCAGATCCCTGAGAGGAGGCTGGACTGAAATGTTACCTACAGAGTGCTTAACTGTAAAATGAGTGCCAGTAAAACGTTTTCAGCAATGCCTAAATGAGAGAAGGAGACCTGTCTCAATCTGGGTGCAAATGATACAGCCTGTGCCTACATCCGGGAGGAGGCTTCATTGCGCAAACACAGGGCACCGGCAGAAGAAAGGCTTGCAGTGGGGGCCCAGCACTGCCCGGGGCTATGGAGGAAGTCACCTCGGCGTGAGGAAGATGTCAGCCTCCATGGCCATGATGCCTCATTCTTGGTCACCTCCCACCACTCAGACCTCTACCATCTGCCTATCTGAGCAGACCCATCAAGGTGTACGTTTATGTAGTCTGTGTCTCTCCATTGCACATTAATTAGAAAATACTTAACAATTAGTGGCAGCTCATTAATAAGCTTTCTAGAGTCCATCTTTTCTGTTTTAGCTTCTGCTAGAGCCCCTATGGCTTTCTACCAAGTATTTCTGGGGACTTCATGGTGGGGTACATTGTTAAGCATTATATACTAACATAACAAAACCCTGAGGAGACAGAGCATCCATGGGATTCTAATGTCATTCTTTTCAATAGATCTGGGGCAGGCCCAGAAGTCTGCATCTTTGAGTGCCACAGGTGATTCTGATACTATGTAAAGCATTACCTTGGAAAATAGAACGTCCTGTAGCTACTGCAAGGCTCGCAGCCTATGGGTATATAAGAATGTCTGGACAGTGCTGTTGATCCAAAACCTTTTTGTAGACACTCTTATTATGTTTTCATCTACAACACACCCAGAATTTATGTTTGGCAGCAGTATTTTTGTAAAATTTTACATCAATGTATTAATATTTCCAGAGCACAGTGGCATTCTTTGCTTGTCCCTCATTGCTGAAGTGCTAGTCACGGCTCATAAACCTGTGGCGAAGCGTGGGGGAGGAGCTTTCTTTACTCGGTAAGGTTAGGGCTGTGGTAACATTCGAACCTAGAGAGACCCATGAACGTCTTCCTCAGGCCTGTTGTCCCACATGCATATCTCTCTAGGATCAGCTCATCTCGGATCTCCCTGTCACAGGCACAACCTCTCACTCAGTGTGTGAGCGGCCTGTGAGGAGACGTGGGCCTCACAGCTCTGGCACTGTTGGGAAAGACGCCATGAAAGTCACAGTGTGAAAGGAGACGGCCTGAGTCTCCGTGCAGCCACTCCGGCAGCAAGCCCGTAGGTCCTGGAGCCAGCGACCTTTGGAAGGACTGGAATGGAGCGTCAGCACCGTCCAGCCAGTTCCAACAGCACACACACAAGCACCCTTTCTTACGTGGAAAGTGAAGTTCATTTTCTCGGTCATGCAGGTTTCTGGTTCACCGTCCTCACTAGATCCGTACATGAAGGAAGTTGGATTCACAAACCTGAAAGGAAAATGGAACAGAATGCTGTTCTCTGGAAAGGGGCTGTGGCCTTTCTCTGCACACACATTACAGTGCATTTAAAAGAACTGCACAGGATCCTTATTTCTTTTCATAGGCTCTTATCTGACCAAGTAAGAAAACAGAGGCCCTGTGCTTTGAGCTGAGGGACAGTGTTTTTTTTTTTTATATATATATAATTTTTTTAATTTTTTTTTTTTTTCTTGTTTCAGAACCTTTGTTTGTTCATTCATTCATTTTCATGGCCAGCTCAGCCCGCCCTAAGGGCAGGGCTGGCGCAGCATGTGGTGCCAGGGATCGAACCGTGGTCCCTGAAGCTGCCCAAACTTCCCCAAGCAGGCGCTTTAGACCACTGAGCCATCCCACCGGGCTCCTGACAGTGTTTTATTTTCAACAACATTTCTCCCACCTTCCCAAGCCTGCCTACCCCACTCTGCTGACCACATTCTTGCTTTCAGCCTGAAATGATTCATTCACATCTTGCTAAGGAGCTATGTCCTCAGCTTTCCCTTGGTGCTCTAATACCTAAATCTACTTTTCAGTTATTTTTTTGCCTCCAAGTCTTGCCAGCTATCTCTAAGGAACCCCAAGTCTGAGGAACAATTCACCCACTGACAGAACTAATCAATGTTTGTAAGGCTCATCAACTTTTGATTGGTGTGCAAGGCTGGCATTCTCTTTCACCTTGTGTGACACGTGTGTGCTCAGCAGGGAACACTGAAAAGACACTCAGAAGTCCTTCACCACACACTTCCCTTCTGGCAGCCAACCTTAGGTCATGTCAAATTTTAGAGACCCACTCAACAGGAAAGGAATCAGAGCTAATCAATGTTGCATGTAATCTTGTGTAGTTTAACAGTTGTAAGACATTCCTTGCCCAAAGTAATGAGATGTGAAAAATGGAAAAATCATCTTTAAAAAAAATTAAAGAGAGACAGGTGATATGAATACTCAAAGCCAGGCAATGTGGGGGTCACCTTTTATTTGCTTATCCACTGGCCCTCCAGGTCTCTCCTGTAAATGACCACTTTTTTGTTTTATCTCAAACTTGACAATTCCATGACTGTTAGAAAGACACTTTGTGTTGATATCGTTGTGTGCCATCTTTTTTTTTTTTTTGCGGGACTGGGGTTCAAACTCACGACCTTGCACTTGCCAGGGAGGCACTTGTGCCTCGGAGCTATCTCCCCAGCCACTATGTGCCATCTTAATGAGTGGTTAAAATGATCGTTTTAGGCAGGCCAAGATGGAACACTCATTTGTCTATTTTGTAGAACTTTAAAAGCTATAGTTTTGCCAGGGATAGAGCTCAGCTATCACTGTACAAGGTCCTCAGTTTGATTTCCAATACCAACAACAGCAAAAACAGCCATTTTTTTTTTTTAAAGGGTAGGAGGCTGAATAACTGCCAGAAGAATAGCAAGAGATTCCCTGCTTCTTCCTTTTGCTCTTTCTTCATTCTACGTGAAGCAGAAGAGAATCCACTCAGCAAGCGCTGACATCAGGAAGGAGCAGTAACAGTGGACATGAGGGCTCTGATCACAGAACTACACCATTATGGAGAAGTAAAGCTGGCAAGGGATACCTGCGGCCAGTTCTCTTTGGTCCTCATCCAGCGTCCACATAGGTAGCTGTGGGTTCCGGAAAGTGACAATTTGGCCAAGCTTATAGTCCTTTGAGCCTCACACTTGCCAGGGATGTTCAGTGTGCAAACTGTACACTAAAGAAGGCAGGGCACTCTAGCTTACTGGACTCTTCCAGCAAGCAGTCTCCACTGGCTGCGTGTGAATTTGATGGAGTATCAGTGGTGATTACAGAGTGAATTAAAATAAGGAACAGCTAAGTAAACAACTGCAGCACTGAGGTACCCTCTAAGAGACAAAGCATTCTCAGAATGCTTTTCAATGTTTACATATGATTCACCATTAGGATCAGCAGCAATGGAGCTGACCATCAAGTGGAAACTTTGGTGGCCTCTTGCTACTTACCCATGAACAGCCAGCATCACCTCGTATCTTAGAGGTACTGCCAACGTCACTCTGTTGTCCATTAGATTGTCCATTTCGCCTTCATTTGCACTACAGAAACAAAATACACCATGTTAGGATCCAGGAAGCACAAAATCACCCTTGGGGAAAATAATTTCCTTTTATGTATACCTAAAGGAACTCTTAGATCTTGGTTCAACAAATGCTTCTGGAAGAGTAAAGGTACCATGTATGATAGTAAAAATATTTTTAGGGCAGAGTGGGGAAAGATTTGCTGTCATCTAAGCAGTTATATGCTTATAATGTTAGACAGATGGGTTTTTGTTATTTTTTACATCAACCAGGTAAGAAAAGGTTTCTTCTAGTTTTAATGCCACACAGGTCCAAGGCTCCTCAGTACAGGGCTGAAGTTCCTTGAGTATGACTTGCTTTTCATAATAAACCATACCAGGAGGCAAGCACTGTGATGTTGAGGTCTTCTTCTGCTCTGCGAAGGGAGCTCACGTCCAAGAGAAAGCTAACATCCACCTGCACAACAGAAGGACCCACATTAAGAAAAAACTGACCGCGCATTTTCTGGTCATCTGAATTTTAACTTTTGTTTGTAGTTTATTTCTGATGGACTCTACACTTCAAACTGTTCTAGAGGCATCAGCTGCCCTTTCCTTGGCAGTGAGGTGCAATTTTAAAGTGCGAGCTTTTTCACAAGTAGCGTGCAGAGACAAAGCCGACTCTGAATGTCACGATAGGCAGGTCCAGACGGACAAAATTAGAAATGCTTTCACAACTTGAGTGAGGACTCTTGCCAAAAACACCTTTTTTGTGTAGCAGAGGTAACATGCCTGGCAGACAGGGCCACCTGCGGTGGGTGGGGGGATTGTTAGGGTGGGGGCTGACAGAATCCTGACTGACACAATCGCTTGCCCACCTCGACATGCGTGCCCCCCTTTCTAAACACTGAACACAGCCATGAACATAAACACAAAGCTCAGAGATTTCAGGCTCAGTTCACTTGGCCATTATTGCATCACTGAACTTCCCAGGCTAAGTAAAAAAAAAAAAAAAAAAATATATATATATATATATATATATATATATATATATATATATATATATTCATTCCTGTTAGCAAGCTAAAACCACAAATGCTAAGCACATACCCTGGAGAGATGATCAACGTATATATAACCAAGGGCGCAGTGGAGTTTGACTGTGCCAGAGTTGTCTGTTACTTCACAGTTTATTTGTTTCTCTTCCTGAAAGAAAAAAAAAAAAAATGAAACTGGGTAGGAAGGGAATAAGAAATTTATAACATATGCTTAGGGATGGCCTTGAACAGGAAGTGATCCTGGAAGTGTTTACTTTGCTAGGAAATGATTTTCCGTTTAGAGATAAATAGGTATAAATGTAACCCATGTGAAAAAAGTATATATAATTATTCACATAAAATCTCCATTGAAAAATTCCTAGCCTTGTGGCTTTTATTCACTTTGCATATGCCACCTCCCCAATTTGACCACTCATCCCTTCAAATATCAAGATTCAAGGAATCTGTAAGACCTACATTCCATTGTATCTTGGGTGTGAAAGTGTATTTGAGATATTTAATCACAGTAATACTGACTAGTTAAATTTTAAAAATATATTCCATGAATACTGGAGCTTTCCCCCTTTCCTTTAAAACAAGCTCCTAGTATTCTTAGAAAATGTGTTAATATATCTTTGTGCAGCATTAAAGTTCTCTCTCAACACTCCAGGTAAGATATAGGTGAGTTTGGTGAGCAATGAAGAATTCTCAAAGGACAAAGCAATTGAGGCTTTCTTCTCTGAAATTCCAACTGACAGCAGCCTCCCTGGTGGCTTTAAGTGTTGGTGATCGAGACCTTGTGGGAAACAAGCAAAAAACAAAACAAAACAAACAAACAACAACAAAAAAAACTCTTTCCAGATGCTTTCAGCTCTTTGGGAAAAGGAGAACTGGCTTAAGACTTGGCTTGGCGCTGGGATTTCTGAATTGATAGAGGACTGCTGCTTTTGACATAGAAAAAGCCCTTGGGAAGAAGGCTCACAGGGTCAACTTGAAATGAACACTGTACGTCTGGGTGCCTGGCCCAAGGATCAACTAAGAGGAGCACTGTCATGACACCTCATAGGCTGTGGCAGTAAAAATGTAGCATCCAAGAGAGTCTCTTAGCCCCTGGAGCAGATCCCCTTGGCTTAAGAGCCCAGGCAAGCTGCATTTCTGAGCAGGGACATGAGGGAAGTCTTAAAATAACTAGGGTGTAGAGTCATCAGCCTAAATAGTAAGACTGATGCTACAATTTCTTGGATCTCAAATCCTTGAAATAAATTATACTACTTAATGTTCTAATAAAATGAAGTCACTGAGTTGCGTCTTGCCTCTGTGCCTTGTAGTACTTACCAGGTCTAAAATCTTGATGAAGTAAAGACCCGTGGGGAGCTGGATGTGCAGAGTTGTTTCGTAGGCATCGTCTCCAGCATTAAATAAGGATATATTCAGCATTATCGTCTTCAGGCTCCCAACCGCAAGATAGGTTTTATTTTCATATGGCCTAAAACACAAGTAATTCAGTTCTTTAGAAAATAAAATTCCATCTCCATTGATATAAAGTATTTATGTTGCACTAAAATATTAATTTGAAAATATAACCGTGAAATGAGCCCCATGCAAGCAGACTTCTATCAAAAGAACTCAGTTGTTCATGTTCAGTCAACGATTACTAAAGAATTGTCTTTCAATTGTCATTAACATTATAATGTTATAATGAATCAGCCTGTCTCTTTTTCCTCTACTTCTACAATCTTAGCGACTTCCTCAGGATTATGCAGTATTTCTAAAGGCAAAGCATCTTCCCCTTTGTTCAGGCTTTGAAAAGTCACTAAGCTAGCTGCTGACCAGACGGAAGGATAAAAGACAAGGAGAGGGTGAAGGCAGAAAAGGGGATAGAGAAAATACAGGGAAAGTGTTAGTAGGGTGAGAAAGGCGAGAGTTATAGCTGCTACATCCAGCCAGTGGGTAGCATTCCGATCGCTGGACTACAATTAATTTCTGTGGCAGCCTGGTTGACCTCTTCTACAATAACTAGGGCAAGTTATTTCATGAATTCATCACCATCTTCTGAGTTGCAAAGGGAAGACTGATGCATGTCCAGAGAGGGAAGTTCAAATCCTGGGACTGCCACCAGTTCTTTGGGGCAGGGCTCATTCAGCATTTCTAGGTTTTGGCCACCCTATCTGTCTAATAAGACATACAGTGAGTATTGCCATTCAGTGAAGATTTGGGTTGTGCATATTCCATGAGATCTTCAGATTGTCTTCAGGTTGAAGGAATTTATCCAAAGCCTATAGCTAGCATGTTTTAAAGCCTCACAGCACCTGCAGATTTCTACCAAGCCCATTTTGTTTCCTAGTGAGAAGCTTGGAATAGCTGAATGCTAATGAAAAATTTCAGTTACAGTATGATTTGATTTTATAAACTTTCCACACAGGCAATAAGCCTTAGCTATTAATTTTAAAATGAGAAAAATGAGTTCAAATTAGAGGTGGATGTGACCCAAAGTATTTAATCTGATAGATTATCATAACTGTAAAAGATAAGCATCCAGCACCTTAGAATGTTGGATGTTTCCTCTATAATGTTTAGATTCTACAATTCTGATAAACATTCATATAGGTTAATATTTGAATAAATTGTTCATGAAACTACTAAGCAGAATAAGCATTTAATGGTTATTTTTGAATTGATTAAAGATAAAAGAACAGTTTAAGAATAATGTCTCAGAATTTGTGCTCTTAAGCATTGCCTGAAGACTGAGGAATACCTATAAGTGAAGTTCCTACACAGTGAGTTTGTTGCTTCCAATACAAACATAAAAACTCCTCACTCTCATGTGGTTCTTATACAAAGAAAGATTTGTAAATCAATGTTAAAAATATTATAAACATGTGAGAAACACTTCTGAATGAAAGGCTCTGGGAACCAGGGAAAGTAAGCACTTTTGCCTAGGAGTAAAGCTTATCATTTTTATTATTCTGTTATACTTATTATTTAGGTTGGCTACTCCAAAGAAGATCTTTTTTAAAATAAAGTCTGACAAGTTCATGACTGAACCAGAGTTAAAGTAGATTGCTTCCATAAATTGATTTGTCTTTTCCAAATTTTCCTCTCTTCCAATCCTGTCAGCATACTGGCAGGTCATTTTCAACAAAGCAAAGCAATCTGGACAATGCCACATGCTTGTGTAGTAGTTTCCAGAACCTCCCAAAGAAAGCTCCAAGTTCTTAGCATGATGCCGAAGGGAGGCCTTTGGGAGTTGGTCCTACATCACTTCTACTGCACAGATCACCCTCCACTTCAGCCCTGCAAACAGGGATCCAACAGCCTCAAGGAGTGTCATGTCCTCTTGCTCTGCCTCTGACACCACCTCTCTGTGCATTTGGCAACCTTGCTAAAATTCACTTTGATGAGTAACACTTAGACATTCAGCCAGCCAAGTCTCACTGGTACCCTCCTGCATGCCATAGTTTCTTTTCCATCCAGAAGAAAGGGTGGTTGCCCTCTGTTTTGGGCATCCTGGCATCTTCTATCATGCAGCATTTCCAGAAGTTCTAATCACTCACTGGTTTTTCTAATCTAGAGTGGTGTTTGGAAGGGAAGATGGACTATGATCATCACTGCTTTCTCAGGGTGTGCACATGTGCACATGGTATGTATTTATGCAGGAAAAAAAAATCACTGGGTTATATCCCAGGGACATCAGAATACAAATCAGAAAGGTACCAGATAAGGTACTGATTTTTAAAGTTTATGAAATTTTCAACATCAAATTTGTTGAATGGTAGCTTGAGGGTCATGTTTTTTGTTTATAAAATTGCACATAGTTTGTGTTTCACTAAGAGAAACACCTAGGATAACCACCTTCCTGGGCCCCACACCTACCCCACGACCTGATGTTTTACGTGCAACACAAGTACTAAAATAAGCATAACAATGTCATCATTTGATGAGCACATATCAGTACCAGACAAAAACAAATATCATTTTTCAGAATTACTAGTTCTCATGAACCTCAGAATGTGTAAAGAAAATTCGAATTTTAGATACTTCCCCTCAACATTCTACCTTTAGCACCTCTTTGAAACTGGACAATTAATTCAATTAAAAGTTCTTCCCTTTCTCCTGATTTTTCCTACCTTCAAACTTAGCAAAACATGTGTTAAAAAAGCACATTTTCTAAGTGTACAGCTCAATAGATTTTTTTATAAATGGAATACGTGTTTGAGGCCAGCACCTAGACTGGGAAAAAAAACAAACCTCCTTCCAAGTTGTTTCCCCAACCCTCTAAATTCATTTGTAATACTATAAACTGGCTTGCCTGGTTTTATATAAATGGAATCGTAGCACAAAATATTCCTTCTCTTATGTACCTGCTCTTTTGAGGGTGGTTTCTTTTACTCAAAATTTTGCGCGATTAACCTATACCAGTGTCTGTTATTTTAAGTTGCTGTGTTCATTGGTGTACGTGTTCAATTTTATATGTCCCATTGTTTTTACTCAGCGAATTATCAATGAGAATTGCAACTGCTTCCAAGCTGAGCACGCCTAGGGTCTTTGAACCCATACATGCAGTTCTGTGGGGGGAAAGCCTTCCCCTCTGTCAATTCTTTGTATCTACCTGAGAGCAAGTTCCCATAGTTCTTTTAAGGTCCAGAATTAATTTTTAAGCATCTCTGAATCTTAAGCTAGCTATTTTCACAAGTAGCTTAAGTTATAGTAGCAAGGTAGCTATAAATAGCAAAAGATATATGAGAAACTATTTTCACATTACAAAAAAATAAACACAGGCTGTATAATTTCCCTATGAAAAGTAAACATATCATATAGCAGGAGTCTACCAACTACTGCCAAAGGTCATAATTCAAACCTGTTTTCATAAAAGTTTCATGGGTACACATTCAATTTTAACTCTAACGGCAGAGTTGAGTAACTAAGACTGAGATTTGTCCTAAAAAGGTGAAAATATTTCCTATCTGTTCACAGAAAATGTTGCATTGGGATGGCTCCCGATATAGAACCATCTGATTGACAAGAGTAGTTTTATTATCAACATGCAATGCAATATTGATAGATTCCATTAGAATTTGCTTCGATTTTGACAATGGGAGTTTCATCTTTTCAGATGGTCCAGGATGTATCACTTACGGTCAGAAGCAGACAGCACTAAAGAACGTGATCCCCCAGCCTTGCTTGGTGTTGGTACTGAGGTTTGAATCTAAAGCCTCCACCCTGAGCTACATCTCCAGCTCTTTTCATCTTATTTTGAGGCAGCCCCCTACTCTTTATAATTACTCTACAGATCTCCAAACAATCAAAGAGGAAGCAACAAAGAACACTTCGATGTGTATCATTACCAACTACTGATCCTTAGCTTTGCACATCAAGATGTTGTTGGAAGAACATGTAAGAACAATGTGGCGACTGCAGACCTCAGCGATAGCCGGGGAACCTGATTGCGAGGTACAGCATGCGGGCTCAGCATGTGCAGAACAGCGGTGACTTACAGTGGTGCATGTCGTAAAGCTTGAAGTCCCTACATGTCTGGGTAAGCCAGAGCGAGAAAGTTGTGGAACACAGTGAGCCTACCTCCCCCTACTGTTCTTTAATCAAGTTCCAACGAGAGGAACCTAACAGGCTCTGAAAGTAAACTTCAGCTTGACATTAAAGTTTAATTAAGACTTGTGGAGGAGCTGCCTAGAAATAGACGTTTATAAAATATTCTGGCTTGTAACCAAAGCATTAGTCACCAAACACCTTTGGGAGGGAAGTTGGCACTCGCGCAGGCAACAGAAGGTGAAATCACTGTGTCTGCAGCCAGGATCCAAGACAACAGCAAATTAGAGAGAATCACAATGTGCGCATTTCGGCAGAGAGACTCCGGGTTTATTTTCCAATTTTAAGCTATTTTGCCACATTACCATAATTATAATTCTGCTCTGCAAATGTACATCTCACTGTAACTTGATCTGTGAACATGGAGCCTTAGGAAGGCTATCCACCAGCTTTCTGTGTGAGACATAATCAAGCACCAGGTGCACATCTGGGCCTGCGACAAGACTGAGCCAGTATTTTCCCTGGGACTCGTAGTTCATTCTTCATTAAAGCATGCATAATGCACACATGAAATTTACAAAGCAACCTGGAATCCACATACCTTAAACAAATCAAGGCACTGTGTGCATACGGAATCACCACTTAATAAATGGAAGAAGAGAGATAAAAAATAAAGTAATAAAAAATAAAAATAAATGGAAGAACAAGAAAAATAGAAAAATGACACATTGCAGTACCAGACTCTAGGTTTTTCCTGAGTGAACGATATCATTTGATTTTGCAAGATCTATTCTCTTTAAGTCTTAGTACAATAAATAGATGTTGTTTTGTGAATCAGGGCTTCTGAGAGACCTGGATTTTAATCAGGATGGTAGAAAAAATGTAAAATGATATATTTTACCATGTTGTAACACATGATAAATTTACTTGATAAAGGAAGACCCTGCTGTAAGCGGCCTGCAGGCCTCAGTGAAATTTAATTCTTTGTACTTTACTCTTGAATCGAGGAAAGATGAAAATGCTGAAAAGTTCTTGCCGACTGGAATGTATGTCATCTGACGCTTAAGGAGAATTTATTAAGCAAAGGCAAACTCACTGACATCAAGCGGAAAACCTCAGGAGGACTTGGAGTAGCAATTAATACGTTCTAGTGCACAAGAAGCTTCATTCATTTCCTAGAAGCATGTGAAGACACTGAGCACCTATTTCCACTACCTCTGTTTTACCAGGCATTGACCTTAGCATCTCAAGTGTGCCAGGCAGGCTAGGTGCTACTGCACCATTCTTTCATTAGAATAATCCTCGAGGGTTAACAGCATGATGGCAGATGTGGATCACTACCTATTATCTGTCCAACAGAGATTCTCCTCTTACAGATAGCACAACCCCAACCTCTCAGGGAAGAAGCAGCACATCCTTGATGAACCTCAAGCTCCAATGCAGGGACTGAGCCATGACTGGGCTCAGGTCCTCATAGCGACTCCATTTTCCTTCAACCTGGCCAGGTTCAGGCCCGGCGGGATGGCTCAGTGGTCTAAAGCGCCTGCTTGGAGAAGCTTGGGTAGCTTCAGGGACCGCGGTTCAATCCCCGGCACCACATGCTGCGCCAGCCCTGCCCTCGGGGTGGGCTGAAACAGCCATAAAAATGAGTGAACAAACAAATAAAGGTTCTGAAACAACCTGGCCAGGTTCAAGAGAGGCTATATGACCGAGGTCTAGTTAGTCAGGGTAAGTCTGATGGGTGACTTCCGTCCCTAGAAAGGAAACCTCCAAATGAAGAAGTATTTTTTTTATCTGAGAACTTTTTCCTTGCTTGAAACTTAGTACTGCTGCAGCCATATGTGACCGGGAGCAAAAACAAAGACAACAGACAGGATGGCCACCAATGTACAGCTTTTGGTGGCACTCACAACCTGCAACTCCTTCCACCAGACTATTTATGAAACTACGTTATATTGTTTAAATCACTGCCAGTCAGGAAGTATTACTGTCTCAGTTACTCTTCTCTTGTTGCCTGGAACCCAAAACAAAGGAAGGAAAGGTTTATTTAGCTCACAGTTACTGGAGGCTTCAGTCTACACACAGCTGGATCCAAGGCAGAGAGGCACATGGCAGACACCAGCAGTTCATGACGGTTGAACAGCAACAATAGCAATAGGGGCAACAAAGAGTGTCTGTCCCTCTGTCTCTCTTATATTACATTCAGGCTATCACCCCAGGCTGGGTGTAACACTCACACCCATAATCTCATCAGTACTAAAATCCATAATCCCAGTGGATCATGAGTCAGTCTCAAACTCTAGAAGTCCCCACCCTATAATTGCATGAGGCTTTGGGGGGACAACTAGACACAAACATAACAATTACAGTCAAAAGCATTCCTAGTGACACAGAAACAGTTGTTCAGGGAAGATCTACACCACTTACTCTAGAACTGTGATAGGAGTATAGAAGAAAAGAAGTGTCATTGTTATCATTAAATTGTAAGAATCATTTGCTTTCACACTGCCTACACAATGGCTAACCCTGCTGTTATGTTTGTAAAGCCACACTTGCTCATCTTTGTTTTGCAATGGAAATCATCTGAGCATGCTTTATTGTCCTGAGAGCTTAGTCATGCAGGAGGTGGCCTCGCTTTAATCGAGAGGAGAGCTCCCATAAGCACTGTTCAGGGCCCGGTTGGCAGCTTATTGTTTCTAGCTTCAGAAACGCATGCTTTACTGAGGAAATGCCTGTACCTAAAACAGGTTTCAAGAGCTGGGCCATTAAGGTACCACTCGTGCCAGTAAAGACATAGCCTGGACAATGTGTGGAATGTGTGGTTTCAGCTAGCCTCCTGTTACTGAGAAGGGGAAACGAACACCTAAGTGGAGAGCATACTTTTCTCTGACAAAGAATACAATTTACTAAAAAAGCAAGGCAGTGAGGCAGCTTGTCAACACCTTTCAACTGTGGATAGAGGGCCTCATTAGAAGATTTTTCATGTTGAAGTTCCTCGGTTCATTACCATTACACTAGCAGCAGCAGCTTCTGACTTAAACTTGAAGAAAGAGAACGTGTACTTCACGCTGCAGCCAGTCTCCTAAGACTGAAAAGCACTAGCCAGTCAGCAGCGCTCGCGGGATGTAAGCCACGTATGTGGAATGATGTTCGGAATTCAGCCTTTCATCAACAACTTAAAACCTATCATAATCTGTTAATACCCCGAACATGATATAGAGCATTCTCTCATTAACCTCGGGGTGTGTTCCAAGCCCTCAGGGGCTACATGAACTATAGACAGAACCAGCTCCATGGATACGCCATGGGTCTTTCCAACACATATGCATGATAAAGTTCATTTCATAGATTGGGTATAGAAAAAGAATAAGTAACAATAATTAAGGAAATCTAACAATATTCTACACGAATGTTGCCAGCATCACTACATTAAGGTTCATACTGAAACACATGTGCTATGATTCTGCAAGAGTTGATCTGATAACGGGATGGCTATTAAGGAGTGGCTGCGTGGTAGGCAGTGGGACCCCTAGTGGCTGTGTGGCAGGTAGAGTACACTGTCCAGGGCAAAGTGGGACAGAATACAAAAAGGGAAGTCATCTTGTTACTCAGACTTCTGGGCACCTGGGATCTCATGAGTTCTTTCTGAAGTTTTTGATTCGCTACATTCAAATCACAATTGACTGCAGGTAACTGCAACTGTAGGAAGTAGAACTAAAAAAAAGGACACAGGGCAAAAAAATAAATGAGCTATTTTGGCTTAGGCCACAGCCATACAGCCTTGGGCATACTTACTTGCTGACTAGAAAACCTGAGCTGTGTGATACTGCCTTGGTAATTTATTCATTCTTTTTTTCTCTTTGTTTCTGTGGCACCAGGGAATAAACACAAGATCTTTGCATCATGCAACTTCCTTAGCCTGTTTTGCTCATGCCAAGTTGCCCAGCTTGGGCCGGATCCTGCAACCTTCCTGCCTTGGCATGCCACGTAGTGCCATGCCCAGGTGCCAACTGGACTTTACACTGAAACTAACCAGATTGGCTCCCTACCACATAACCCCAAAATACCGATGACCACCTTGCATCCCAGCATAAATAGTCCTTACTAACGGACTATTTCTTAGTTAGGCACTAGGAGCCAAATGACAGAGTGAGTGATGAAGGAGAGAATATTGGGAACAAGTACATTCAACCAAACAGTTTTCTCACGTGTTTATCAAGTGCTGTTCACACATGGAAAGACGCAAGTTTGAGGCTCAAGGGCAGGAAGAAGCGAGAGAGCGTACTGTCCAGGCTCTCATGAGCTCCTCTAAAGCTCCCGACATGCACCAGCCCGCACCTCAGCCTTACCTGCCAACCTGGCTGCTGCCTCCACGGCCCACTCTCCGCCCCATCCCACGTGCAGTTGACCCTCAACCACAAGTGGGCGACCTCTGTGGCACTCACTGTCACATCTTCCCTCCGATGGGAAAACCAGTTTCCATCGATGGATCTAGGTATGACACAACGTTCTAGCAGCTCATCCTCCCACATAAAGGAACCCAAGAAGCTGCTCTCTATAGTTCTCACCATGAGCTGAATGGTATTCTGACTGCATTACACAATACTGTTGTTACCCTCCCATGAATTTAGATGAGAAAGCTGGTTTCCTCCTTTTCCAATTTGTGTCCATGTACTGTCTCATATATCAGCTTCAATGACAGAACCAGCTTCCTGAGTAGTAAACTAAGCATAGCCCTGTACAGTGAATGTTCATTTTGCTAGCCAAAGAAACTCTAGTAGCAAGCCCTAAGGAATGTTAAAACACGGCATGATATTCCAAAGCACAGTTACACCTGGATACAGTCCCAGAGTTATCAATAAAAGATAAAAGCACGTTTCATAACACCTTACTGTTCATACATGCTGATTATTTAGAAAGTGAAAATCCTTGCATACTTATTATAATATGTATTTGTATGTGTATTCATGTGTATGTATGTATATACATATACACACAAATATAGTGTGTACTAGTAGCCAAATCTAGTAGAAAAAAAAAATATATATATCTTTCTCAAAGATCAGGCTCCCTTTTTTCCCCTCCCTTTTCTTTAGAACCCATACACACATGTATATTATGTCCTTTTAATTAAAAAAAAGTATCATAAACTTACTTGAAAAATCCAATTTTTGCAGAAACCTGTAAATCAGCAGAACAATTTTCATGGGCACAAAACCTTGCAAAATTTATCTGAAAGCAAAATATGGTAATATTTTTATTTCAATCGGTAGATATGTTTGTACATAAAGAATAAGGCATCTTTGATACATGAGGACGGCAAAGTCATTGCATCAGACTTGGAATTGATGCTAACCTTCCCTAAGAGTTCAATTTGAGAGTTAGTGGGTTCAGATGAAACAGCTACAGGGCCAAAGAAACTTGTTTCTCTCTTTTTGTATCAGGAATCAAACCCAGGGCCCCATGCTTGCCAGCCTGGCACTGCGCCACTGAGCTACATCCCAGACCTAAAAACCTAGTTCTTCCAGGAGGTAAATTTAAAACCTAAATTTGTTAAATGAAATGAGGTTTGAGAAAAAGTTAGATTAAAAATGCTCTGCAGATAATTGGGGAATATCAGCTGCCAAGATGTTCTTAATCAGCTTCCTTTCCATTTTCTGCGGCTATATTTTGATCGTGTTTATATTACAAAAGCATCACACTTATTTAATTTTGGCAGATGGGAGGACAGTGATTTTACATTCATTGAAAATGGCTAAATAGAGAAGTTAAGAATTTTACTTCAAGCACACACAACAAAATCCAAAGGTAGAACTTCAGGGGTTTGCGAATGAATTCAGTGGAACATGAAAGAAGGACTGAGGATGCTGCAGGTATGCGGGAAGACTGAAGGATGAGGAGGACCAAAGAAAAGCAAGAAGCAGGCAGAGCAACAGATGGAACGGGCGAAAGAGGGAGGGACTCAGAAAAAGAAGAGCCGAGCAGGTCCGAGGGGAAGCAGGCACAGAAAGTCGACAGTGGCTGGACTGCTGTAAGTTTGCCAGACCACACACTGCCTGTGTTCGGTGAGAAGAGACACACATTTTTCTCGATGTGAACAGGTGAGTAAGAGCGAGCCCGTGTGACTCCTATTTATAAAGTGAGTTGTCTGAAGAACTAAAGTATAGACTCATATGTCTACATGTTGTCAGTGACTCTCAGGCTGGGGAAGAGAAGAGAGAGGAAAACAAATCCAACTGATTTCCATAAATATTTTATATGCATAAGAGAAAATGTGCCCCTAAGTTTTTATGTGCCCCCTAGTGTTGTAGATCAGGCAGTGGTGATGTAAGACTTAATGACAGTGGTGATTAAAACTGGCGTAGGGCCACTTTTGCCTGGACCAGATATGAACTAGATTTTTACCTATCTCATTTGGTATGTTCCTGGGTCATTTTTGTGCAGGCGTCTTTTTTTTTTTTTTTTTTTTTTTTTTTTTT
>PVJA010029518.1:0-26579 GCA_004027025.1 Myocastor coypus
GTTGGCGCTTTTTCAGGAAAAATTAGAATATAAGATCTCGCAGCATATAGATCAGCGTAGGAAGATCAGTTGTTCTAAACACTAACCCTAAACCATCTGAATATAAACAATGTGGTTTATAATATATTAAACATTAACAAACTATTTAGGAACATAATGGGAGATAGGGAGATCTTTTTCAAATAGGAAGGGAATAAGAGGCAGAGGAGGAAGGAGGGAACAGAGCGAGGATGGAGAAACATGGAAAGGAAAGCTAGGAAGTAGAGCTTTGCTAAAGGAAAGGAGATCAGGAGTTGGAAGGGGCGAGGAGGGGCGGGGAGGGGTGGGACCAGTCAGGGACCAGGAAAAGTGACCATGCATTTGGTACACACACCGACTTATTCTCCATGATAAATGCGATCAGCCAGTACTCAACCATGCACTAATAATATAACTATGCTAAGTCAAAGAAGTCAGACGCAATTAATATTTTAAAAGAACATGTTTATCAAAAAGTATGATTTGTCCACCAAACTTAAAAATTTTCATGGACAATTTGGAAGTAAAGGAAAGATCGAAGGGGCTGAGGTGGCTGCCCAAGCGTATGTCCTACAAGACTCAGTGCTGTTAGATGATAACACATTTCTTACACTGATAAGTTACTCCGAAGATTCAGCTCAGTTCCTTCCATAATCTTCACTGCATCCCTCACGCACGTTGACGACACAGTCCTGAAGACCTGTGGAAATCCAAGGGACCCAAGATGGCTGAAATAACATGAAACTGGCCAAAGTTGGACGATTCACACCTCCTGATTGCAAATGTTGCTCAAAGCTGCGGACCTCAAGACAGGATGACCCTGGTTCAGACTTAGATGTGGAAGTCAGCAGAACAAGACTGCAAAGCTAGAAATGGATTTTAGACAAATGGGGGAAGATAATTCTATTATGGAAAAATCATTGCTTCGACATACGATACAACAGTACCCGCCGTTTGCACAACAGGCCACCTACATGCAAAAGAATAAAGTTGGAATACATTTTATGGGGGGGTTATTTTATGGAAAAGAGGAAAGCAACATTTCATGACAAAATGATAGAAGGACAGCAATACTTAACACGTTGCACATTGCTCACTTTGAAGTACTTGCTCAGGCTGCAAGGTGTGGGCATAACATTTTTCCAGGCAGTGTTATCACAAGATTCCTTTTTAATGACTAAGAGACACGAGCCAACTGACTTGCCTTTCTTCCCTTCGCCTACTGCCCTTCCCCACTCACAATTCCGAGTTTCTTTTTCCTTTTCAGCACTTTCTTCCCATTTCACAGTGTCTGTGGCACACGCTGGGCTACTAACTCGGAGTGCCTCACAGCAGGGAAACAGCACAGTGTTTACACATGTGAGCCTGATTTATTCCACCTACAATTTTGTCTCAAGTTGCATCCATTTGCCTATACAAGTCTCAAGTTTACCCTTCCTAATGGCTGAGAAGTACTGCATTATGCAGAAAGACCACATCTTTTCTTACGAGAATAAAAAATAATAAAACTCAAAACATCAGAAATGATACAAACCTTCACTAAACCAAATGACAGGAATTCAACGATAGTCGCTATACTGGATATTGTTGTCTTTGAATTCGTTGCTCAGAATACCACAGATAAGCATTCAAAATTAGTCACAAAAAGAGAAAACAATTAAGTATTCACTGTTCCTTTCAAAATACCAGTAGATTCAGTACGATTACCCAAGCTCTCCTGAGTATAGACATACATAATTTTCCCTCCAAGTTTGCTTTTCTTCATTTTCTCTTCATCTCAGTTGTTACTTCACTTCGAATAATTGCTTTCCCTTTCACGGTATCTACTGTAACTTTACGATTTTATTTATTCATTCAGGTTCTTATACCAGGGAGACAATACAATGTCTACACATGCAAGGCTCATTTATTTCGCTTACGAGCATGGTCTTTAGTTGTATCTGTTTACCTGTAAAAGCTTCAGGTTCGTCTCTCTTTATAGCTGAGCAGCATCCCATTGCGTACATTCCTCAGTTGATGGATATTTGGGTTGTCTCCAAAATTTGACTTTTACCAATTTTACAGCAATAAACATGGGTGTAGATATTTCCCAGTGGTATGACATTTTTAATTCTTCTGGGAAGATACCCAGAGGGAAATAGCGGGTTTAAATGGGACCTCTATTCCTAGATTTTTGAGGAGTTTCCACACTAATTTTACACAGTGCTTGTGCATGATTACAGTCCCCCCAACAGTGCAGTGTAGTCCTGCCAGCATTTGTTATTGGTAAATTTCTTGATAATAGCCATTGTTGTGGGGGTGAGATAGAATCTCCATTTTCTTTTAATTCATATCCCTTGAATGGCCAGTAATGTTGAGCATTTTTTGATGTATTTATTTGCCGTTTGTATTTCTTCATCTGAGACACCTGTATTCATCTCAGATGCCCAGTTTTCAATTGGGTGTGTGCATGTGCGAGTTCTGACTTCTTTAGTTCTTTGTATGTTATAAACAGGAGTCATTCATCTTGGGAATAATTGGCTATCTTTTCCAATTCTGGATTGGATTTTCACCCTGCTGATGGTTCTTTTGCTGTGCAGAAGCTTTTATTTCTTTTAATGTGCTTGGTACAGAGCCTCACTACACAGCTCAGACTTGTGGTGATCCTCCTGTCTTGAGCCTCCCCAACCCTGGGGTTACAGACATGTGCCACCATGATCAGACTCAGTGATGGGTTCAGGGTTCAGTCCACCCTAGGGGTGGGGTGAGCACAGCATGTGCAGCTGGGGATCGAACCCTGAGCAGGTGCTTAGTCCACTGAGCAACCTGATTGGCCCTTGTGCAAAAGCTTTTAATGATATGAGGTTCCAGTTGTTGATTCTTTGAGATACTTCCCATGTAGTTTGATTTTTGTGCATGAAGTCTCTACCTACCCATTTGACTTGAGGATTTCTACCTACTTTCTCCCCAGAAGATTAGTGCTCCTATTTTAATATTAAAATTTTAACTGTAGTTTTGTGCACAGGGACAGACAAGGGTCCAGTTTTAGTCTTCAGCATGTGGGAAACCAGTTTTTGCAGCACCATGAAGAAGCTATCTTTTCTCCACTGAACATGTTTGGCCTCTTTGTCAAAGATAAGGTGGCTAATGTGTTTGTAGTTGTGTCTGCATCCTATAATCTGTTTCACTGATCCTCAGGTCTGTTTTCTTGCCAGTGCCATGCTTATTTTATCACAGTGGCTTTCTAATATATTCGCAAGGAGGGATTCTGATGTCTCCTGCCTTTCTATTGTTGTCCAGGATTGCCTTTGCTATTCTAGGTCTCTTCTAGTTCCAGATGAATTTTAGAAATGTTTTCTCTAGATCTGTGAGGTATGCTAATGATATTTTGATCAGGATTGCATTGAATCTGTGTAGCAATTTTGAGAGTATGGCTGTTCTTAGTGTTGGTTCTTGTTATCCAGCAGCTAGGAATATTTTTCAATTTCCAAAATCCTTTTCAAACTTTTTTACAGAGTACCATAATTTTAGATGTTTAAATGTTTTATTTACTTTGTGAGGTTGATTTCTATGTGTTTCATTTCTCTGGGTGTTATTGTGAAAGGTGTGGTTTTCCTAATTTTCCTCTTGGTTTATGTACTGTTTGTGTATACAAATGCTATCAATTTTTGAATGTTAACTTTGTGTCCTGCCATGCTACAGAGTTTGGTTATCATCTAGAGGTCTCTCAGTGAAAATTTTAAGGTCTTCTATGTACCAGAGCATGCCATCTGCTAATAATATTAATTTCACTTCTGCATTCCCAATCTTTATTCCTTTTACCTCTTTCTCTTATCTAATTGCTCTGGATAATGTTTCAAGAGCTATATTGAATAGGAGTGGTGACAGTGGACATCCCTTTCTTACTCCTGATTGTAAAGTGAAAGCTTTCAGTTTTTGTCCATTTAGTATGATGTTAACTGTTGGTTTGTCATACATGGCCTTTTCAGGTAAAGTCCATCTATTCTGGTTTTCTGTAGGAATTGTGTCATGAATGAGTGTTGGACTTTGTCAGAAGCTTTTTCTATACATACTGAGATGATCATGTGGTTTTTGTCTGTGATGATGTGGTTTATTACTTTTATGGATTTGCATATGTTAAACCATCCTTGAATTCCAGCGACGAATCCCACTTGACTGTGATGTATAATCTCCTTGGTAATTTGCTGCATTCCATTTGTTAGTGTTTTATTGAGTATTTTTGTGTCTATGTTCATTTGAGAGATTGGCTCATTGGGTTGGGTTTGTCTCTTCTTTTGGTATTCAGGCAACACTTGCCTTCAGGTGTGAACTAGAAAATATTGCTCCTTTTTCAATTTCATTAAAGAGTTTGAGGGTACTAGATCTCTAAATTTCTTGTACAGTTCAGCAGTGAGTCCATCAGGACCTGGACTTTTCTTTTCTGGTAAGTTTTTTATTTTAATTATGTTTTTATTCTCATTGCTAGATATTGGGTTATTTAGAATTTTTATAGCATCTTAATTTAGCTTTGATAATTCATACGTACCTAGGAATTGGGGTATTTTTTCTATATTTTCTGCCTTTTAGGAGTCAAGATCTTCAAAGTAGGTATTGACTGTCTTCAAATTTCTACAGAATATGTAGCAATTTCACCCTTTTACCTCTACACTGGATTAATTTGAGTCTTTTTTGATAAAACTGGCGAAGTGTGGGGGTTGAGGAGATAACTCAGCAGCACAAGCACCTATCTAGCAAGCACAGGGTACTGAGTGAGTTCAGTCCCAGGCACCATACCTTGTGGGGTTTAAACCCTGGGCATATGGAGCGGGCCCCAGAACCAAGCATGGTGAAACACACCTGTAATCACAACACTAGTGAGGCTGAGACAAGAGTATCACTACAAGTCTGAACTGTGTAGCAAGATTCTGTATCAAAACAATAAGCAGAAAATTGTTTTAAAAGGTTAGTTAAGTGTTTATCAATGTTATTTATTCATTTAAATAACCAACTCTTCAGTTTATTAATTCTTTGTATTGTTTACCTAGTCTCAATTGTATTTTCTTCTTTGATCTTTATAACTTCTTTCCTTCTCTGGGCTTTGAGCTTGACTTGATCTTCTTTATGTAGAAGCCCGTGAAGTTGTTTATTTGTACTCATAAAATTTTCTGAATGTAAGAATTCAACACTAAAATTTTCTCTTAGTATTGCCATCTTTGCATCTAGTATGTTGGTTCCATCCTGTATCTTTTCTCATTATTGCTTTTAATATAAAGTAACAATGCAACATCCTCAAAACATGTTAGTAGTGCATTCCCAATAATTGCTCTAGTGCACACTGTTGTCTTCGTAGTAGTTATCCAGAGCACAGCATGGAGACATGATGTATCTGTACTTTCATTCAATGGTAGATATTACATAGTTTCTTTTTTATTTCATCTGTGACCCACTAATTGTTCAGGAGGAGGTTATTTAGTTTCCATGTGTGCATGAGGTTTTGTGGTTTCTTTTGCTAGCAATTTCCAATTTCAGCCAGGAGCACTGGCACACACTTGCAATCTCCTCACTCAGAAAGCTGAGGATCACTATGAGTTCACAACTAGCCTGAGGTCAAAAGTGAGTTCAAGGCCAGCCTGAACTGCACAGCAAGGCCCTGTCTCAAAGAGATAAAAAAAAAATCCAATTTCATAGCATTATGGTCAGATAATATACATGTAATCACTTATATTTTTATTTTTTCATGTATTTAGTGCCAGGACTACACAGTCTCACACGTACATTGGGCTCACAGTGACCCTCGTGGTTTCAGCCTCCCAACCTCTGGGATTACAGGCACATGCCACCACACCCAGTCTCCAGCCATCTCAGCATGCCCCAGGGGCAGGACCAGCACAGCACACCAGGGATGGAATCCTGGTCCCTGCATCTACCCCAGTAGGTGCTTTAATCCACTGAACTCTCTGGCTGGCCCATACATGTAATAATTTAAATTGTTTTGCCTTTACTTAAGCATGTTCCATGTTCTACTTTAGATCATACCCCATGGACATCTGAGAAGAGTGTGCATTCTGATGTTGGTAGGTGAAATCCTCTGTAGGCATCTTCTAAGTCAATTTATCCGCAGCCTCAGTTCCCTTCTGATAATTTGTCCCTGATTTTTTTTCTGGCTGATCTACTTGTCTCAGTGGGGTATTAAGGCCCTGCATTACAGTTGTGTCGTTGCGCACTTGGTTTTTCAGGTCCATTATTGTCTGTCGGATATAGCTGAGTACTCCCTAAGGGAGGCACACACATTTATCATTGTTCTCTCCCCCGCTTGAGCTATCACCCTAAGAAGTCTGTAGTGACCTTCTCTACCTTTAGACCATTTTTGGTTGGAAGGTCACATTGCCTACCAACAGACTAGCTACCTCTGTTTTTGTTTGGGTTCCTATTGCATGTAGTATTATTTTTCATTCTTTAATTCTCTCTTTTTAAATTGCATTTAGTACAAGTCCACAGGACCTCACTACATAGCTCAGACTCCTAGTGATCCTCCTGTTTTCAGCCTCCCAAGCACTGGGATTACAGGAGTGCAGCGCCACACCCATTCTCAGTCATTGTCTCCATGTGCCCTGGGGGTGGAGCCAGCACATCAGGGATAAAACCTCTGTCCCTCTGCCCGCTAAGCAGGTGCTTTAGGTCTGTGAAGTATCCAGCTGGCTTCCCCATCCTGCAGTTCTTAGTGTATGAATTTATTTTTTACTTACACATGTTTCTTATATAACCACACTGTTGTTCCTTATGTCTCCATCCATTCTGTCAGTCTGTTTCTTTTGATTGACAAATTTAGACCATTTATCCATATATGTATTGGTTTATCTTCACTAGGTAATTTCTGTGTTGTTGTTTACCTGCTTTTCCCCTGTTTAATTACTTGTCCTGTATGGTGCTTTCTTTCAGTTGTTTTTCTTGGAATTATGATCAATTTTATTTCTGTCCTGAATATTTTTAGTGCCCTCTCTTTTTTTTCAATTTTTAAAATTTATTTATTTATTTATTTATTTATTTATTTATCTATCTATCTATCTATTTGATACAAGGTCTCGCTATGCAGTTCAGACCCATAATGATCCTCGTGTTTCAGCCTCCCCAACACTGAGATACAGGCATGTGAAACCATGGCCGGTTTCTGTGGTCCACACAGTGTACCTGAGGTCCTCCTGGGGCCCACATAGAATGTGAAACCTGAAATCAAATCTGGCCCTGTTGCTTGCCAGGCAGACACTTAGACTACTGTGCCATCCCCCTGGCCCTTCAGTCCCATTTCTAATGTTGTTTTGGTGATTAGGGCTTTCTTACTTTATTCTTTGTCATGTGAGAATCTTATCTCTCTAATAACTTAAAAGATGGCTTTGTCTAGATATGTGAGATACACGTACGGTGTTTTCATTGGGATTGCACTGAAGATGTGTAAAAGTTTGGGGAATAAGGAAATTTTCTTAACGTTGGTTCTTCTTATCTGCAAATAAGGGCTATCTTTCCTTTTTCTGGAATCTTATTCCACCTGCTTCTTAGAGTACTATAATTTTCACTGTATAGACTTTACTTGTATCATGAGTTTGATTTCTAAGTATTTCATTATTTTGGATGTTATTCTGAAGCTGTTAATTTAAGCCTCTTACAGCTCATCATACTAATCTAGCTCTGCATTTTATGGCTCAAAATTAAGCTTTGCTGCTGGGTGATCAAGGGAAAGTTAAAGTAAGACCTGTATAACAAAACATTTATCTTTTGTATCTTCCAAGGTCCAATCCCCTCAGGATTAATTCTGGAACCATGTACAGTGCTTTGTAGGACTGTTGTCAGTGTCAGCCATTGGGATGAGTCACGGCCATTGCTTGACCAGTTTGCTTTCTGTGAAAGCCTGGGAGAATATTTTTTTTGTCTAGGTGACTCTCCTTAGACACACTATACTTCATTTATCCCTTTCCTCTGAGGTCCCATAATCTCCTTGATCAGAAAATTTGGGACACCGCTGAGTTATAGGATGCTATAGCACAGGTTCTCTTTTGTCCTGAGTCCTCACTGACCTTGAAGGGCTAGGGCCAAAACGTTGGCTATCTTCATAGTCCTTCTTTTTCTCCAATTTTGGGTGTGTTAACTTACATTCAGTGTTTTTATACAAGTGAGAACAACTGATTAAAACAGATATGACATTTTAGCTAATGTAGTATAATTAGCTGTAACAATAGCATCAAGTACAATTTGGAAACTGACAAAATGTGGTAAATTTTAATTTTGTACCTTAAACCATGAAAGCAAAACCTGCAGTTATATAATGGGACTGATCATAAATTGGAAGATTGCATGCGAAGTGTTTCCCCTTGGTAGAGGGCTTTTACTCTGTGGTGCAGAAATTTAAGAAGCGTAGGGGATAGGAGACAGATGCTGAACAGAATTGAACTGGAGTCCAGACTGGAAGGTGGAAGATGATCATTCACGCTTTGGAGGTTTGGGAAACTAGAGAAGAGCGCAGAAGAGCAAGAATGAAGGAGTAAGCATGGGATTACTGAAGTTGACCAGAAAAATTACAGGGACTGTTCACTCACATGAAAATAGGATTAACTCTAGAGGGGTAAATCGATGAAAGGGGAAAAGAAGACAAATAGATTGGGGGAAAAAGTAGGTAAAAGACCAAAACAAAAAAAGGAAAAGGAAAGGAAAGCGAACCAGTTTCCCTCTGATGCCCACCAAGAGTGCTAAACAACGGAATGATAGTGATAAGCCTGTGGTAGAGTTTGTGCGGCCTTTGTAGATGGTTTCGGCCTCCAGAAGTGGGGGTCTGGGGCCAGGGTCTTCAGCCATTTTTTTCAGTAGGTTCCTTAGTGGCCTCCCCTCCTTATTTTGTTTCTCCTCTATCTTGGTTACTTTTCTCTCGTTACTGAGAATAAATACCCAACACCCAGTGTTAGGGAACAAAAGGCTTGCTCAGCTCATAGCTTGGGGAGGTTTCAGTCCACAATCGGTTGGCTCCAAGTCCTCGTGGCCTGGCACTGGGACAACAGTTCCTGGTGGCAGAAGACAGCAAAAGCCACAAGAGCAAAAAGGCAAGGAGAGAAAGATGAGAGAAAGGCCAAGTTCCCCTCCGTTATACTACACACAGGCCACCCACTCCAGGATGAGAGTATCAGTTACGTACATAGTCCCAGCATTGGACCATAAAGCAACATAAACCCTAGGAGTCCACCTTATGGCTCCACGAGGCTTTGGGAAGACGGACAGTCACAAGGCATAACTCTTTCGGTGGCGCCTCTCACCCTGTTGCCATGCTGTTTTCAGACAGACCTGGGGCTCTTCCCAGTGCCGTGCACTGTCGGCTCCTCCTGCCACTTGCCCAGCCCTCTGTGTTCCTCTTTCCTGTCCAGTCTCTGTCCTCTCAGGTCACTGTTGCAGGGTGGCGTGAGGTGTTGTAATGTGGTCTGGGCCTTCGCTCTTGAGTTGCAGTCCAAGGCTGCTCAGTCCCAATTCTTAGTCCTCTCCCAAAGTGGGGAGCTAACTTCCCGTGCATTGCTCTGTACGTTCCATCACCACTGTCCGTCATGTCTCCTATACTCTACAACTTTCTTGGGTGAGATGCGGAGGTGCTGTAGTGCTTTTCTGCTCCTGTCACTGTCCCTGTCGCTGGCTGCAGTCCTGAAGTGCGAGGCTGTTCCATTCCCTGCACCTCTCTAAGCGCAGGTCGACAGGGAGGGGTTAGGTGGCCCATTTATGACACACCTTTAGTAGTAGTAGTCTTTAGTCATGTTCCTGGTTCCAGTTAACACCCTGGTGCACAATAAAATGGGAAAAATAAGAGAAGAAAAGGAAAGGAAAAAGAAGAACACTGTCCCATCTTCTGAGTAATGGGTGTTGGCAGACTGTGTTGCTAAGCTGTAGGCCCTCTGTGTGGAGGAACGCAGAGGAGGCAGGGCCTTCTACGCCAAGTCTGGCCTGTATGGCTTGGTGCAGCTGCACTGCTTTAGTGCATCCGCTCTGTTTACCTCTTCAGATTCTAAGTACAGCAGGTAACCATCCTGACTCGGTGCCCTACGGGCAGCCAGGCGAGTGGTTGGCTGCTTTATTAAGTCCATTATCTCTGTTCTTCTTGATTTATTAGTCTCTTATGTCAGATTGATTTTAGTATTAGGGTGTCCGTCTTCCTTTTCTTCCCACTGCCTGTGTTTTAGCTGAATTTCTCTGGGCAGCTCTGAACAAGGCTGCTCCGTCCAGCCATGCTACCTCCTCCTGGACTAAGTTTCCCAGAAGAACACTCAGCAGTCACTCCGTATGCCCTTGTTTCAGGTAATGATTTCATAGCTGTGGCACCAAAATCCTAAGTCGCAAAGGAACAGTAGAAACATCAGAGTTCATCAACATTAGGAGCGGATGTCCTAAAGCACCATCAAGAAAAGGAAATGACAGGGCGCAGGACGGGAGCAGCAGTTGCCAAGCCCGTCTGGTGAGGGAGTTCTGTCTTTAGTGTAGTAAAAATCCTTGGAAATCAACAGTAAGACAGAACTGATTTTTATTTTGCTTTTTAATTTATTTTTAAAGAGAAAAATATTTTTAAAAAATAGAAATCACACAGAACTTCACTGAACAAATAATAAGAGTTAAACAATGGTTGTGATATTGCATAATATTGTCTTCAAATTAGTTGCTTAAATTACCAGATATAAGAATGCAAAATTGGTCCAAAAAGTTATTTTCAAAAAGAGAAGAAAAGGAAATGTAAGTAGTAACTGTTCCTTTGAATAGAACAGTGGAAACCAGCAGTAGAATTATCCAACTACCCTGTGTATAAGCATAAATGTACCTTTTTCTTCTTTCTTTCCTTCCTTCTTTCTTTCTTTCTTTCTCTCTTTCTCTCTTTCTTTCTTTCTTTCTTTCTTGGCCTTTCCCCCATCCGAGTTCTTCCTTCCCTTTGAACAGATTCTTTCCCTTTCACAATAGCTACTGTACCTTTCAGATTTAATTTACTTGCAGAATTAAATCTTTAAAGAGCAAATAATTTTGAAGAAAACCGCCAATAACCGCAACAGAAGGTGTGCACTGCACTAATATAGTGACTGTGGTCACTAGCCATTACCAAAAGGGAAATCGAAAGCGCATGGAACTGCTCATTGATAGTCATGACCCTGACTATAATAATGACATCTGGTAAGTGAGAGACTGTGGTAATATTTGAATCTTCACCTCTTGTGGGAGCAAATTTGAAAACAGCTTGGTCTTTCCTCAAAATGGTAAATGTGGATTGAACCTAACACTCAGCAGCCCCAGTCCTCAGTGTATCTGAGGAAGGAAGTGAAAATGGGCTTCCACAGAGATATCTGGGCCTGGATAGCAACAGAAATATTATTAATAGCAGCCTGCGGTAGACTAAGTAGTGGATGTACAAGTGCAATGCAGTGCGTCCACACGAGGGACCATTAGCCTTCCGTGAAACAGACTACAGTGCTCAGCATCAACACAGGCTGCCATCGGATGAGCCTAGACACATCACCCTAGGTGAAAGAGGCTCACCCAGGAGGGCCCATGTTGCTGAATTCCATTTATGTGGAAGCTGAGAATCATCCAGTCTGTGAAGAGAGAAATTGGTATCTGTAGCCGAGATAGGAAGTGATTATTAATGGATACGGGGTGAAAGGTGCATTCTAAAACTAAAATATGGCGGTCTATGTGCAACTTTGTGAATGCACTAAAAGAAAAACACCCATTAAATTATGCACAGTAAATGGGTGAGCTTTATGTTATGTAGATTAGATCTCCATAAACATGCTTAGATTGGTTTTTGAAAGCTCTTTGAGGTGTGCTACAGTTAGCTTTCCCAGCCATCATTGTAACCAAAGACTGCATTACCCAAGAACATGGACAATGCCTTTATCTGCATGTGATAACTCGGTGACTGAATTGTTCTGCTGAGTAGTTGCTCAATACATAAATAAACACATTATGTACATTGTAAAAGCATAAATCTCAGCTAGGGACAAATGACCTGCCGTTTTGCATTTTATATCTTAGAGAAGTGTCTCAGAGATGAGCTCCGCTCCATTGGTAGCGCTGGCTACATAATTACATGTGAACTTCTAATAGATAAACAAAACTCAGATCATCTCCAAGGGCTCGGAAGAGGACCAAGCGTACTCTACTGACAGAAGGATCTAAGTCAGTGGTTTAGTCACTTAAATTTGAATTCCTATCTGACATACAGCTCCCCCTCATAATTTAAGTTTCTCCTTATTTGGCCAAGATGTCTTAATAAATCTAAAACTTATGCAGAGTTGTCTTTTGTATAGCTCAGGAGTAAATTGCACATAAGATGATCAATCCTGGCTGCACCTGTACTGTCCCCTGTCAAGTCATCTCTCAGAAGACACTGATCAGGAAAAGCCATCTTTGCTGTGTTTCTCCCATGGCCTCCCCAAAATAAAATTCTGACTTTCCCTGCACCCAACCAAAGGTCACTTTGGGGAGAGATAATGAAGAGAGCTGGGCTTTAGGAGACTTGGAATGGATGTGTTCCTTCATTGCACTCAGCTTCAGTGCAGTACACAGTTGAAAACCTCACATGGGTTGCCCAGTGTGGAACCTCAGGCCAATGGTGTATGTTCTTAATGTTTTAAATAAAACTTTACTCATGGGCTGGGAAGATAGCCCAGTAGAATAAGTGCCTGCCTGGCAAATGCAGGGTCCTGAGTTCAATCCCCAGTACTACTGGCTGTGCCGCTGATCAGGGAACCCAGCGTTCCCTCCTTCTCCTTCCTTGACACTAGCCTGGATTTTAAAAGGAGCCATCCCCAGAACTTCCAAAGAGGGCCCTGAGTCAGCAGGCCTAAAATCCCCAGACAGAAGCCGATTACCAGAGGTGAGTTAGAGAAATCAGGGCTCAGTTACGAGACCTTTAACTGTTCATAGAAAGATTATCACTACCTCCTAAAATAGGTTCTTCATGTTTCACCACCTGGTCTGCCTCAGAATACCTGGCTGAGGACAATCAGAGTACAGGAATGGCTCTGCCGTGAAGTGTGCTTTTCAGATGTCTAACATAAAATGCTTGTTCTGTGTTAAGCACCGTAATAAAAATGTTCCAATTTAATGCATGAGTGATCTTGATATGGCCCGTTATTATTCATATTGTTGGTTATGGCTATGGTTTCAATGAGCTTTTTGAATCAGCCTTTGAGTTCTGACACCTCCTTTTTGATTTCGGGTTGTATAGATCCCCTTTCTCCATCTGCTTCCAATAAGCACCTCCTACCCTTAGGATCTCTTAATTCTGAGCCATCTCTACGATGCGTACTGAGATCATTGTTGGGACAAATGAGACATCAGCTGCCCCTGCGCCTCGTGACGCTGGCGCTTCCTTCTCATTTCCTGCCACAGGAGGCCACCCCTGCGCCCACAGATGTGGACATGGACTCGCCTGCTGCCTCACCTCTCCCAACCCCCTCCATCTCAGAACCTCTTCACACCCCACTGGAAATCCAGCACTGACACAAAGCCATGCCTACCTTGCGGTCTTCCTACACGCAGACCCGCATTTTTGGTCTCCACCCTCGGCACATCCACTTGACACGCTCCTGTGGAAAGGCTGGAACATTTTTTCCTTCCAAAGTGTAGTATGCAAGCTTGGTCTGTGTCTGTCCCTGACCTTGAAGGCAGAATCTATATCAACGTATTCATCTTCCAAATTACAACTGAGTCTGATAAGGTAACAATGATTCCTCAACTGTACGGTGGAAGGGTGACGAAATGCAGGAACCAATGCGGATAAGCTATGGCGGCGCGAAGCCTGCGATGCCTGGCTGGGTGGCTGGTGAAGTTGTGTAGTATTCTCCCGGAATGGACCGACAGTGTCCTCTCTGCCTCTTCGTCTCACATCACATGGACTGCCCTGCGGCGGGGAGGAGAGGAGCAAGGCGATAGGGCGATTTGCCTTGCTCTGGTGCATTTCCGCTGGCAGCGTCCTTCCGGAGAGTGAGCCGTCAGACTGCGTGGCACACAGTAGAACGCACGCAGCCTAGAAGCATGGAGAGTGTGGTCCTTGTTCTGTGCTCACAGCCTGTGTTGCCCTGGACAAGTTACGTAACCTCTCCCTGAATTATGTCATAAACAAGTGATAGCACCAAGGGACCAAATGCCTTCAAGCACAATTAAGTCAACCTGGAGAAACCCTGACCTCTGACTTGCTCTGAAGCTGACGGCGGTTGTTCAGATCCTATTTCCTCCTCCTTCCAGCTGTGAGCTGCTCACTCTTGATAAATCTCATGATGAAACTCCGTTCTCTCTGTACCCATCTTGCTATGCAGGGAAATTCCCGTCACTGTTCCTGGTCACCACTAGGGGTTGGTCCTACCGCCCCTGTCCCCTGTCATTCACGGCTCGCCCAAGAACTTCCCGCTTCCCCCTGCCCACTTCAGTTTATTCCATCAGCTTCTCTTGCCGCCCAGCAACTTCTCTCTTGATATTCAAACTAGTCTTGAAGCCAGCAGGAAATTTTAGCTCGATTTCCAAACCCTGTGCTCTTGTCGTGTTTCATTTGTCTACAAACTCTTCCTTCATGTCTGGGAGGCTTGCATCTAGATATCCCCCCAAAACCTCACGTACTCATAAGTTGGGCTCTGGGGAGGAGGCTGGGTCTCAGGTGTGTTGAGCATAGTTCTGGGTACGGGTAACAGGAGGACAGGGGTGGCACCACCCAAGAGGCTTGCTGTCTGGTTGGCATAAAGAGGAGAGGGAGGTTTGCTATGTGCCACTGCCACCTCCTGCCTGCCCTGCCACGGGCTGCTTCTCCTCCATGGTGCCCCTTTGCCGTGCGAGCCTGCCTTGCTTGGAGCCAGCTGATTCCGGATTGAGACCCTACAACTACCTGTTAAGATAAACCTTTCCTCCACTAAACTTGGGGGTCAGGTATTTTGTCTCAGCAATTAGAAAAATAATTAAGATGGTACCTATAATAGGTGGCTTCTAGGGCCCCCCAAATCTGTGTATGTTCAAGCACCTTGTATAAGATGTCATGACATTTCTACGACTTCTATGAAGTATACGTCATCTACTTTAGATGACTTTAGATGACTTGATGTATTAGTTACTTTTTGCTCGTTGCTGGGACAAATACCCGACACTCAAAATGAAGGAAGGAAAGGTCTATTTAGCTCACAGTTTGTGGAGGTTTCAGTCCATATTCGGCTGGCCCAAGGCTGAGTGGAACAGAGCAGAGAGCATCCAGTTCATGGCGGCGGAACAGCAACAAAATGGCGGCAGAGGTAGCCAACCAACACGGCAGCAGAGCAACAGCAACAGCTAGAGCTCCAGTCTGTCTCTCTGTGTCTCTTTATATTACTAGTTCAGGCTCTCCACCTTAGCTCCCGCCCTAGGCTACACCCATAATCGCAGAAGTACTTCCACCCATAATCCCATCAGTACTAAAACCTATAATCCCAGGGATCATGGATCAAGTCTCAAACTCTAGAAGTTCCCGCCCAGTGACTCCATGAGGCTTTGGGGGGACAACTAGACATAAACCATAACACTTGCAATACACAATCCAATGTAAATGCTTTGTAAATAATTGTATTGTTTAAGGAATAATTTTTTTTAAAAAAAGTCTGTACCTGCTCAGTAAGAAAGATACAACTTCAAAATATTCTGGGCTGACTGAATCCACACCTACAGAACCATAAATACAGGGGGCTGAGGATAGTTTTATTATTGAATTATTGACTCACCGAAAAGGACTTCATGAGTTTTAGATGATGAAGCCCATTAATGAAAAATTCCACAGAATACAGATTTTACATGTGGAAAATATGCAAAGGCTAAAGGCAACACAGCCATGGCTCTGATGGTTCTGCTCACATTGGTTGGCTCTCAGGAGCACTGGCCTCCAGCGATGCAGACTTTGGAGTCCAAGGAGAAATGAAAAAATTCTAACAAGCGCTCTGTCATTTAGAATGTGTGCTTGGAGATACGGGAATCACTCTGAGAACCAGACACTAAAGTGAGCACCAGGGGCGTCAGCAAACTGCACACCCGACAACCCGAGACTGGAAGCCTCCCGCACACGGCAGATGCTGTGCGGGGTCGCGCAGTCACTCTTCCTGCCAACCAGCACCTCTCAGCATCGCAACCCATCGGAGTGTGTCCCGTGTCTCCTTTTGTGCTCATGCGACCATCACTGGGCAATGCCACCGGAGTCTAGTCCTGCACTCACAAGCCGAGGAAGAGATATAGCCTCAGTGCTCACGCTGCGGCTTCTTCTGAATCCACACGGCTTGGTGCAGTACTGTGAACTCAGAGCATCGCGGTTGAACCCCAGGCGTTTCTGTCACTGAAAGGAAAGGAAGGGCTGCTAGCTCATTGCTAATGTGCTGCCGTACTAAGCTCCTGTGACTGAGCGAGGCCTTGTTGGCCTGGCTGGCACGGCTGACTGCAGCAGTGTGCCTGGGAGAGTCTCATACACATATGCATAATAAAAAAGCAAAAATAAAAGATAAATAAAAAGTCTGAGAGCAGATGCTTTTCCTACCCCAGGGCCACCCAGTCACCCAGGGAAAAAAGCAGGATTCGGGTGGAGCATAGTTAAATCACCCCGCAAGTTCTGCCCTCAGGGGGCCAAAGGGTTGCTTCTCGCCACTAACCCTGACCTGGGGCGGGCAGTGCATCTCCGCCCCTGCTTCCCTGTCAGTCAGTCACGTGCAGCACGCCAGCGAGAGCACGTGGGAGGCCGCCTCTCCCTCCCTCGCTAGGAATGCGGTCTGAGCTGCTGAAAAGGGGATGCCGGGAAGGGGCTCAGCAGCAGCAGCTGTGACTGATTGCTCCCTAACTTACTAATGGCGTTTTATGGAGAGAGTGTACACAGGCCACTTTCCACAGAGCTCTGAGGAAAAAGAGAAGGAAAGAACATTAAAAAGAGGATGCCGTTCATGTTGACTGATGAAGGCAGCTCTATCTCATATGACCACCTTTCCACGGGCTTCTTTCTAAACCGCAGCGCATGGAAGGGACAGACGCGCTCAGTATTAATGGACACTGGATCGGGCAGAAGCGCGCCTCCGCCATGCTAATGAAGAGCAGTGCCGCTCTGGGCATCAACTCCATTGCCCTGAGAAAAATAACTCTTTCATTTGCGTGATTTAAAAATCCCTCTCAATCATCTAACAGGAATTCAGTTAAATATTTTTAACGCAAAAGATAGTTCAGTGTGACAGTGCACGTGTTTTCCCAGAGTTGCTTTGAATTTCAGAGAGTGACACCTGGAAATCTGGAACCTTTACGGACTCTGATGCTGGCATTTGACTGTGATGGCAGAAGAATTTCTACCCCCAGCTCTTGGCCTTATTTTTTTTTTTCAATCTTATTCTCACAACTGCTCCCACCTAAGCCCAGTTGGAACCCAGGTGCCATTGCTGTTACTTAACTAGCAGCTGTGGGCTTTAAATCATTGCCTCCTCAGTGAAGGTGGGACATTTTAAATAGTTTTCAATAAAGAGGGTATGTGTGGCAGCTGCGTTGGAGCTGGCCTCACCCCTCCCTTTTATCTTATAGCACACTCACCAAAGGCTAGCGTAATGGTCCTCAGCCATGGAAACTTGTGACTCGGGCTAGTCAAAGAATGAGAAAAGTCAGCGTTGGAAATGTTCCTGTAAGATGTTTTCCTTCACTCATGGATAAAACACGAAGGCCTTGTAGCTAGAGTTTGCAAAGGCAATATACACACAATATCGTAAAGTTGTGACGTGGAGGTTGCTGCAGAAGTAAGGCAGGAGGCGTGTGGTCCAACCGGCACTGGCAGCTCCTCCTCGCTTTCCTAGGGAGCTCTTGAGGAAAGGAGAGCCCACACTCCTTGCAGATTGGCACCCTGATTTTTTTTTTTTTTCCTGAATTGAACATCAAATACTTTAATAAGATCTGGTCCAAGCTTAGAAATGGAGATGTGGTCGCTCTGGTACTAACTGATTCCACGTTTTCAGAAGGTCATAAATCCTGAATTCTCTAATCAGTCTCTGGAAAGCTAAGATCAGGATAAACGAGCAGTCATGATGCGTTTGCTTTTAGTATCCTTTGAATCGTATGTGTGAGTTCTATAAATGGTAGACCTGTAACTTTGTAGTTCATTAATGCATTCAGTGAGACCTTTGTGTTCCATAGTGAACACCAGGCACACGAACTGAGTAGCTTATGATGGTAGAAGGAGAGATTTGATAGATAGCATAAACAACGAGGCATTGGAGTGTTCGGATCAAATAGAAGCACGCATTGCATGGCACAGACGTCTAGGGACAGAATCTCCGATGGGAGGGACTGTCTGCGCACACGCAGCTTTCTGGCTTGATAGAACCCTGGAGATGGCTCCCAGCAGCAGAAAGAAGGGCTGTGCTGTGGAGCAGGCTCTGAGCGGGGACTATTCCGAGGGGCAGGCGGAGGAAGCCTCTGCTCTGCCTCGGTGGAACAGCCTCAAGCATTAATGCGGAGTCTGCAGGGTGATCTGGTGGTGCACACAGAAGTGCAAATCAGAGCCATCTCTGCATAACAAATGTGGGGAGCCTTAGATTGCCTGGAAAGCAAACTCTTTCTGAGATTAAGCAATGAAGCCCACCAGTCCCTCGCGACAGTGGCATTCCATAAATCACCTCCTTGCGCAAGCCAATCCTCATCATTCTGCTCTTTAATTCCTACTCTTCACTCCCAAGCTTGGTAGACCACTACCATTTTATGCAGTTTTTTTCATTCATTTATTTGGCACAGGGTCTCACTATACAGACTGGACACATAGTGATCCTCCTGTTTTCAGCCTCCCAAGTGCTGGGATGACAGACGTGCGTCACCATGCTTGGACGCCATCACCAGCTCAGAGCCCTCAGGGGTCGGGCTGGGGCACATGCGGGACCACAGATCAAACCCTAGTCCCTGTACTTGCCAAAGCAGGTGCTTAGTCTGCTGAGCTATCTTGCCAGCCCCTCATAAAATTTTAATGGACAGTGTATGCACATTTGTATGGTGACAACATGACATCTTGACACGTTTAGACAGTGCCGCCTGGTCCACTCAGGCCCTTGGTTGCCACGACCTCTGAGGACCACATCCCAAATCTTTTCTTCTAGCTCTTCGGGTGGCATGGTGCAGTCTTGTGGACTATAACACTTTTGTGTAACCAAGCACCAGCACTGACTCCTCCTGTCTGGCTCTGACGTTGTTCCCTTGCATAATCTCTGTCCAGCCTCTCTGTCCTAGGTCTCTGTTAACCATCGCGCTGTGCACCACTCCTCTGAGCTCAGCGCTTGTAGCTCGTAATCGTGCTTGGAATCACGTGCTCATTGTCGGTGTGCTCGGCTTAGCTCCCTCAGCACAGCCAGGCCAACTCCACCCACCTTGCTGCAGAAGTCGGGGCTTTGTCCCTGTGCTGGCTGAGTGGTATTCCTCTGTGTGCTCATGCGGTATCCTCTTTGCTCACCTACCGGTGGACATCTCACCTGATTGCTTTCACAGCGTCATTCTGGTGAACGGCGCTGCAGTAAACATGGAAGTTGGAGGGCTCTCGTGAAGATTGTCATGCTAGTCAGGCTATGGAACCCACATTAGCACAGCCAAAATGAAAGTAGTATAGTGATTCCTTGCGAAAACATCATTACTGATTTAAAGAGAAGAAATTGGGACCCAGCTCATGTACAGAAGTTCCTTCCTAAGACCGCACCTCTCCTGAAAGCCAGAGGCCGCGCCGGTCTGGGCTGCATGGGACGCCCGCCTGTCTTGTACTGCTCGATGTAGCAGGAAGGAGACTCAACAGTGGACCACCGTGTGTTCAATGGAGGAGGTGGAACCGCAAGAGCAGCTCACTGAAATGCGATGAGTGAGATAGGATGACTAAAACACAATGCACGTCTTGCTACTACCGTAGACACTTAATTCCTCAAGATCATTTCAAGGAAGGGAATCATGGAAAGGGTTTCTAGAAGTTGAGAAAAGAGAAACAATGGCGAGCCATCGGTGGGGGTACCTTGCAAGCAGGCAGCATCTCGTGACAGGCCTCAGTGACTGGGAAAGAAGCAGCTCACGTGCACCTTCACTCTCCCACGTGGTCACAGGTACAGCCCCTGAGAACCGCAAGTAGCTGGCCCAGGGTGACGCGCTGATGTAGACCTGAAGAGCGTTCAGCACTTCACTCAAGGCTAAACGCAAATCACCTTCCAGGGGAGACCTCTGGGAGAAGATGCCGCTGCCGCGAGCTGGCCGGGCGCGAGAGGGCAGAGCGCGGAGGGGCTGAGCTTCCGGTTCCAGCCCGCCTGTCGGGGTCCAAGGTCTCCTTGCGCTCTGTTCTCCTCTCATTTCCTGTCTCTTTTGTTGTAACTTTGACTTTGTAAACATCACAGCTTTTAAAATGCTAAAGAGTAAAAAGCTAACAAAGCGTTCAAAGCGAAATTCAATCCGTGGTGTATATCGCATAGTGTCATAATATTTTCCCTTGCCTTATTAATATAACCATCAGTCTATTAGCGTTAACTGCTGCTGAAGACTGAGCAGATGTCGTCAATGAATGCCTCCATCCGTAATTACCCTTTTTTTTTTTTCCCGGGAAGTTCAGCTAATTCAGATCCTACCGATGTCTACAAAAAGTTTAAATGATTTCTCCCCCAAAGCATTACCTTTTTCTTATCTACATTAAATTCCATCTGTCATTATGTTGCGCAGTCTCACGCTTTGATGAGATCCTTCTGGAGTTGCTAACAATCCTTGCTAGTTTTTTTTTTTTACTAACCTAAATAATCCCACGGCATTTTATAGAAGAACTTTTTTAGCAGTTACGACTCCGCGCCAGCCTCGCCTTCGCGGGGTTTGCTATTGGTACTGTGTATGCATGGCCATGTGTTAAGGGCGATGCGTCAGCAATGGGAGGCCCTAGATGCTTCGGTGAAAACGACAAAGCACCAAGAAAACAAAACCGAGTCTGGAGGCCGCTCGCCACCCTTTCGTGCAAAGTGTGTATGCATGTTTTTCTGAAATACTTGTGATCAACTGACACTAGAAGAATGATGGAAACCCACCAGGAATTGGTGTCTTCTACCAAGGACTATCTCTGAGGATCTATCTATGTTTTCCAAATCAATAAATGTAATCTTAATTGCAAAAATCTATTTTGGGCTTTGATTCCTCAAAAATGTTTTAAGCAAAGTCATTCATTACTGTTTTTCCCACTGGAGGAATAACTCCTCTGATATGCACCGTATGTATTTTTCTCTGACAATTGAGCACTTCCCTGAACAGGTGTCCAGGACCAGGGACCAGTGCCTCCTCATACATGGTTCCACCTGTGGCAGAAATAGGGCGGCATCTCATCAGTCAGCTTCTAAGACAGCTTTTCTGCTTCCCTGTCTGGCTCACCAAAACAACCCAATGGTGAACCATTTGCAAAGCCGAAAGGGCAACGCGGTGAGACTTGGTGGCACCGTGCTTCCCTTCATTCACCATTCACCAACTCAAGAACCTTAGCTCCACACCCAGGCTCTGCGGCCTGGGCAGCCCACACCAGCCAGGCCAGAGCTCAGGTCTGTGCCACTGGATGGGAACCACCGAAGCCCAAGGAGTCCTGAACTATGATTTATGCAAGTATAATTCTGGTGGCTGTTAATGTGTGTGAGTTATCATATAAAAACATTTTTTTAAATATTATTCAGTACTATCTCACACCAATTTTTTTTTCTTTTTTTGGCTGGCTCAGCCTGCCCTGGGGACGGGCATGGCATGGCATGTGGTGTGGTGGATCGAACTGTGGTCTCCTGCACCTGCCTAAGCTTGCCTAAGCAGGTGCTTTAGACCCCTGAGCTATCTTGCCAGCCCCAGATTGTCATTCTTAAGGATGAAGTTGGAGTGTAGAAAGATTAATAGGGAAGATTTGTTTAAAGAAAACAATAACAAAGAAGTTATAAAAACTTTGGAAGAGGGAAGGAAAAGAAATCAGAGGAAAAAGACAGAAAAAAAAAAAAAAAAAAGCATAACCTGTACCTCTCAAAAGGCCGGCAGAAATCAACCATGTGCTTACCTGAAGCACTCACGCGTACGGCTCACTATGTCTTTCTCCCTGCCTTCGTTGGTCCTTTCCCTTGCCCCAGGTTTACCTTCTCACTGAACAATTTCTTGTGCATCTTGTAATATAGCAACCATTATGGAATTCTTATTATTTTATTAGTGGAATCTCATATCACTTCTAATGCTGTTTTTTTTCTATCACTAGTTTTTATTCTAAAGGAAAGAAGAGAAAGAAAGAAAGAAGGAAGGAAGGAAAGAAATGAGCAGGGTCAGTCAGCACAGCCTAAGAATGGCATTGAAGTCTTTCCCACTGAAAATCCCCTCGTAGCTCTCCCTTTCCTTCGGGTCCTAGGAATGCCTAAGAGCCCCACCTTATGGTAATCTGCAATTTGGGATTTTTGGACATTGAACCATAGATTATTATGCGGCACACTGAGTACAGTTAATTTTTCAGTAGAAACGCCTACGAGGTGGCCATCTAGCTCCTCTTGCTCCCCTCGGACCTTAGCTTCTCCGCCAGCCAGCGGCTGTGACTTCCTTCAAATCCTGACGATTTTCTGTGGAGGTCCACTTGTATTTCATACTTCTCAAAATGGCTCGCCCCAAACTAAATATCCTCTCAGGTGTTTTAGTGATTTGTTATCTCATTTGCTGCCTTCAAAGGCCTGCGGTTTTATCTGATGTACTTTTCCTTTAAAGAAAAATAAGCTTTGGACAAATGTAGAGGCAATCATTTCTTATTGGTCCAAGTATTCATTCTTCATTAATATTTAAATTTTTAACAAAATTGAAACACATTGTACCTGGCAAGTGCAGGGTCCTGAGTTCAATCCCCCATACCAGCGGAGGGGGAGGGGGGAATTTAGAGCCAGGCAGATAGCTTAGTAGAATAAGCACTTTCCCGAAACGCATTGTGTTAAAATGAGCATCTTCCATCTTCAGGAGTATGCAGCCCCCTGAAGTCTGGTGCCCAAGCAGGCGCCATCTCGGGCATCCTCCTCTGGGGCTCCTGCCCTAGTGGCCTAGCTTCTTAAGCTCAAGACTGCAAGCACACACTGTTTTCATGCACAGCCAGGCTCCACCCCAAGTGTGGCACACCTCTGGGAAGAGTCAGCTCAGGGGTGCCCCACAGGGAGGAGGAATGGAGAAGATAGCTGAGCCATGAAACAAGAAGAACAAGAGGGTGTGGCATCATCGGGCTGGGAGCGTCCAGCAGGGACAAAGCGCGGCACGGTTCCCAGGCCACCTAGCTGCAGTAATACCCAGAAAGTGCCCATGCGCGCACATGTATACATGTGTATATGCGCGTGTTTCTCCAGGACCTACCCACCTATCCATCTCTAGACACTGCGTCATGCAAGGTTGGGATGGGAAGATGCAGCGCCTCAGCTGTGCTGTCAGTCAAGAATTCACGTCAGCGTAGACTCGCATATGTAGTTATGCATATGTGCCCATGCACATATATGCATAAGTATACTTTCACAGCCTGTTTAATTATGTCTATGTGATCCAGAGTCCCTGGTGCCATCCATTGTTCCCATTTTCTGAGGAAGCACTAAGCTGTCTAGTGGCAGCTGGCCTCACAAGCACCAGTCATGACAACGATACTCACTGCCCCACCCCAAAATGTCTCTGATTTGATTCACTCTTGAGATGGAGTTGGTGCTAGGGTGTTTTAGGCTGCGACTTTCTGTCAGAGTCTTCCCACAGCGTCTTAGGATGAGAATTCTTTGTCAGAATCTTCTCGTGGTGAGCGTGCTAGATGGGGACTTTTCTGGACTGGCGTTTCTTGTTGCTACGGTCACCTACAGGTCTATGCGGGAACTTCTATAGACCAAAGGCTGTGATAAGACCATCTCCTTAGCCGGGCGTGGTGGCTCACGCCTGTAATCCCAGCACTGGGGAGGCTGAGGCAGGAGGATTGGTGTGAGTTCGAGACCAGCCTGGGCTACAAAAGTGAGCTCAAGGACAGCCTGAACTGCACAGCAAGATCCTGTCTCAAAAAGACAAAAAAAAAAAAAAAAAAAAAAGACCATCTCCTCAAAGTTAGCATGGCAGACTATCAAAGCCAAGTTTCAAGGGCCAGTAATGGAAATGACATGAGGAGCAAGCTCTCCTTACATCCTGGCTTCTTCCCTGGGCAAGGGGAGCCCAGAGAGGAGGGAGGAGCACCAGAGTGTCATGGCCCAAGGAGCTTCCTGGAAGTTATATCTAGAGTCACAACTGCTAGAATTCTGAAGATTCGTCAAGGAAGCAGCTGGTTCCCTGAGACCACATTCGCCAGGCTGCCAGAAGGGCTCTTCCATAGACACAGTGGGGTCTTTACTCTGTGTTTCCCCTCTACCTCCTCCAGAGCTTCTCCTTTCCAGGAAGACCTGGTTACAGATCTGGTACTGAAAAAAAATCCCTTGGATACTTCTCTAAGATGCGTGGAACAGATTTCCAAAGCATCTTTTAAGACGTGCTTGAACGAGTGACTGCTCTGTCCTGTGTCTCTTGCTGCCGAATGCCACGGAGCTTGTTTACAATCCCTTCCCATAAGCCAACTCATAATGTTTTAACTTAATGGGATATGTAACTCATGTTTCAATTAAAAGTAGAATTATTACGTTCCTTTGTTTGTGTGATTTTTTTGATAGAATACTACATTTATATGGTAATTTCCCAAAGATCAACTTTATTTATCAGTAAGAACCTATTCCGAGATTGGTGTCTATTTTCTCTGCTTCTGAAATGTTATCACATTTAATTGCCTGATCTTATTTGGGTTGCAATCATAGTCATTAATTAGCAGCAAGGTGAGGGACAGCCTCATATCTAACTATCTGTTATGGCTGCTTTAATGAGGAAAATACCTGCCATTCTTTTAAAGGCATCCTGTACTACTTGCAAGTGCAGCTCGCTGTAGCGTTCTCAATTATACCGTGAACATCAAAGGAAATTGATGTCAGGTGTGAACAGAAGCTGTGGAACATAGCTGCCGAGGAAGGCGAGCCACGCGTCTGGGCAGGAGAGATGAAGGGCACCTCATAACATTAACGAAACTATAGGCAATTAGTGTAAACTTTCGATGGCTGGGGTGGCTGAGGAAGAAGACGCATATTATTTATACCTGTACCCTGCAACTTCACGGAACTTTAAGACATTTCCACTTTATGCTTCTCTGAGAAGGCAAGAAGCAGACAGGACTGTAAGTCTACTGTTTTTCCTCAATACTTTCCGGTGCTGTAGAGGAGCCGTGGCCTAGAATAAAACACGAAGTTAAGTTTTATCATTGTAATCAAGAGAGCAATCTATGGGTTTTAGGGCCCTGTCTTGCTCCTTGATAAACTATTAGCTTCCAAGAAGCAAGTGGAAAAATGAGTCGTTCATAACATGAATGGATTTGAAAACTGCTTCTCATGGGGAAGAATGTAAATACTTTGAATCTGTCGTATTTTAATGAGAGATTTTTTACAAAGAAAAAGAAAACCTAAGCTTAGATAGAGTTCATATATAATGCAATGTGCCAAAATAATATTTCCATCCTGGAAGGGGCATCGCGCTCCGTCCTACACCCAAAATGAGCTTCTCCAGCTGTAGCCAAGCTCATGCACGTGGTAGAGGGAGCCGCTCCCAGAGGTTGCTGCCGGGAGTGCTTCTTCCTGTTCCGGGGAGCTATCAGCCCCTCCATGTGCCAGGGGGACAGGTGGGTGCCACCCTTAGCTTTGCAGTGCAGTCCCCCATCTGTCCTCTCCAGGATGGCCTGCAGTGCTGTATCACCCTCCTCCCTTTCACAGAAAATGCTACAGAAATGGCCGATGTTCACCAGAAACCAGTATGCTCCGCACGCTCAGCCAAGAAACAGTGTCCTCCTGTACTGCGCACTGCAGCTCCTCTGCTGGGAAAGAGTGACTTTCGTCACGGTGCTGTGGCGTGCTGCACCCTGTGTGAGCACTCGTCCTGCTCACTGCTTGCGGGTTCGGGCTGATTAGGCCCAGGGTTCTCAGGAATTACTGACTGCTATCACAACAGGGCCTGTAGTCTTAGGTCAGAGCAGTGCCGGAGCCTCTGTTTCACTTAAAGTCCCTGCTGCTCCATCGGCTAAGCACACCCCAAAACGTGCCTGTGAGTTTGCCAACGTACCCCACTTTCCCTCTGGAATAGCCTGTTTAGGGCTTATTTCCCCTATCCTCTTTTTTTATTTTATTTTTATTTTCTTTTATTGTTTAAATTTAACAATGGTTATATTACATATTTTCATCATCAGATCAGTTTAGATTAATTCATATAGGTATATAAGATTGATCAAACAATTAAGCATTAACCTTTCTAAATCCACATTACTTTTTTTTTTCTTTTCCCCTTTCTTTTCTTTGAAAGTTGACATATTGCATATTGTCCTCACAATCATTCTATAAAGTACAGTGTGTGGGCATGACCCACCTCCCTATTGATGTTGCTTAGAAAAAAAAAAAGAAAAAGGAAAGAATATATCTTTGGACTAAGAGGAAGCAGATACATACACAGTCAAAGGTTTTGCAATTGCAGTGGGCCACCAG
>PVJA010029519.1:0-25000 GCA_004027025.1 Myocastor coypus
CTTCCTCTTCTTTTCCCCTTCCTCTTCTTCTTTTTCTCCCTCCTCCTCTTTCTTCCTTTTCCTCTTCCTCTCCTCCTCCTTTCTGCTTCAATTTTATTGCCTATTATGGGATTGTTCCAGAAGTCTTCTTGTTTCAGTTTTTGCAGTCCATATGTATCTAAGAATCTTTCCATTTCATGCGAGCTCTCCAATTTTTTGGCCTATATGTTTCTAAATTAGTTGTTAATTTCATTTTAGATTTCAGTGGAATCACAATTACTGTATATATTTATAAGGCATGATATAAAAATACTGTGCACTTTTAAAGTTGAAATATTAAAATGTGCATTTTTTAAAAGTTGTAATGTTAAACATATACCTTGTTACCATCAAATATGAACACTAACTCTAATAAATCTGAAATAAGGAACTTTTCTTCTCATGGCAGAATTGATCCTAAATCTTCATATAAAGGCAAATTAACTTTGCATTTTGGGGACCAGTTAAAAATTTGCAACTTTGAGCTCAAAACTTGCTCCTAGAGGGGGCCCAGCAGAATGGCGCCTGCTTGGGGAAGCTTGGGTGGCTTCAGGGACCACAGTTAGATCCCCGGCACCACATGCTGCTCCAGCCCTGCCCTTGGGGCAGGCTGAGCTGGCCATAAAAATGAGTGAATAAATAAACAAAAGTTCTGAAACAAGAATAAAAGTAACAAATAAAAAAAAAAAAAAAACTTGCTCCCAGAAGCAAGAGTGTAAGTGAACCTATGTAAGGTGCTTCTAATACATGAAGCCATGGCAATAGCTCCAGAATATGTATGCAAGATTACTCCAGGGGTCTATAGATGTTTTGAAAGAAAAAACAGAGTAGTCTTCCATCTGCTAGACATCTTGGAAAATGTTGTCTTGAAATAATTTACTTTTTAAATATTAGTTCACCATAACACATTCCCTGTAATGTCATAACATCTCTATGAAACTAGATTTCTGATAATTTCTTATATGTAGAACAGGAAGTTGGTGTATTGGGGTCCAATATGACTTCAGTATTTGAGAAGTTTTTCAGTCCTCAACTGGCACATAAATTCCGCTATTAAGTAAGATTATTAATGAGAAAATTTTGATTTTATGTTACATTTATGTGGATACTGTTTTCAAGTGGCTTGTTTCAAATGGTCACTTGTTTGACTTCATTACTTAATAAATGGGCTGGTTAGGGATTTCTTTTAGCCTAAATACATGTAAAAAATTGCAGAACAAGATAGCTCCATGGCACAAGCGCCTGCCTGGCAGGTGCAAGGTCATGAGTTTGAACCCCAGTACTGCAAAAAAAAAAAAAAAAAAAAATTACAGAACAACTAATGGAACCAAATGAGCCACCTGGTATATGATGGTACAAACTAATCCATCGGTTGAGGGAGAGGTAACCTAACCTCCACCGAGGAAGAGGCAATAGTGATAACTACACTGAAAAAAAGGCATGTGGGCCTGCAATAGATGATTATTGCATAAATAGAATTAAAATCTTTCTTCCTTACATTTCATTATATATAAACTATCAATCAATCAATCAATCAATCAGTCTGTTTATCTATCTATCTATCTATCTATCTATCTATCTCATAACTAATTATATATTACTAAGTTGCCCAGGTTGGGCTTGGACTTTCAGTCTTCCTGTTTGGGTTTCCCATACACTATCCCTTCTTTTCCCACTCCTCCAGCTTACTGTTTTTTTTTTTTTCTCTCTGAAGAAAAAGGAAATCTTACCTTGAGTTTCAGATTTAGCAGTATAAGTCTCATTCAAGCTATAAAGACTCTCTTCTACCCCAGAGTTAATTCAACCAGGCATTATCTCAACAAGGATGAAGATGTCTTTCCTTGGGAACTTCTTGATCCAAGAAAACCAAATCATCTCTTGCATCACCTTCCCATGCCCAGATCAAGCTCATGCTTGCAGCTCATACATCATCCCTTTTGACCACATCACTAATCCAAGATGTGAGCTTGGGCAGAACTGATCATCTCAGTTTATCTAGGGCTATTATTGGTCAACATTTCAAATTATTCTTTTAAAAATAAAAATTGCCACACAATTAAACTCTTCTGGGAGTTGCAGATCTGACAGTTTACGAAGTATAAATGAGAATTTCCAAAGCTTTTCTTGGTAAATCATCCATGAAGACAAAGTGAGTATCCTATCCTGTGAAATCTGCACATGAACACTAACTACTCTGTGCTTTGTGTGTTGCTTGGGAGGATACCCAGGCTTTCTGCTATGCTTCGAGTTCATTGGCCATCTAGAGTAAAGCACAGGACCTGCCAGGTAGCTCAGCAGATTGAAGCACCTGCTTAGGAAGACCCAGGGGCTGGGGTTTGATTCTGGGCATGCCATGCCAGCCTCGTCCCGGGGAGCACTGAGACTGCGATTGAGACTGAGCATGGTGGCTTGTGCCTGAAATCTCAGCATTTGGGAGGCTGAAAACAGGAGGATCACTACGAGTGTGATATGTGAGGTGAGATCCTGTAGACACTGAACTAAATAAAAATAAATAAATAAATAAATAAATAAATAAATAAATAAATGTGCAGACACACTCCCTGTCAAAGAATCTGGGTATGATTGGTGAATGTGGAGCTGGCAACAATTGTGGTTTACTTGTTGGCGTTTTTACTTTTTATAAAAAAAAATTGCTTTACAAAATCAAAACACCAAATTGGCAACTCAGTAGTGCTGGCCTCTTAAACCACTTCTATGATCCACTATTCCTTTACCTATAAACTAGTGAAAAGAATACACATTTCATAGAGAGCCTGTGGGGATTATATTATATAAACATGTGATAATGTCTCAAAAATGGCAGTCCTCTTTCCTGCCTTAAATCAGACAAGCTCCTACAGCTATAACTTAGATAGGCATTTCATTCCAATAAAGTTGTTCTTGAGTTAATAGTTATGGTGGCAGTTCCAATATTGAAGGAATTGGTCTCTTCTAAAAATTCACCCTACAGTACTCAGACAAAAATGCGTCAAAATGGCATTAAGGTTTTTGGATAAATGGATGTCATAGCAGACAACATGGACCAAGATATTTTCCTTGTGACAAAATACTCTTTCAGAAGTGATGGAGCTAGAGGTCCTGTAACATGGAAGTCTGCTACCATCATAGTATTAATGACCCTTTCCCTTCAGAGTACTTAAAGGAGACTAAAGTGCTGCCTTAAGGACAGTTAGGGAAGTACCCTATAGATGCAGTCACACTTGCAGGTGGGAAAATCCTGAAATTTTCTCATTGATACTAACCATATAAAGAACATGTATGCATATTTTAAGAGCTTAAAAACTTTAAGCCCTTATGTAATTTTCTATCTATGTTAGCAATAATGTAGCAAGACCAAGCCTGATAAATATGATATCAACACTAGAATGTAGTTGCATGATTTTCTCCCCTATCTTATTTTTTTTTCCTATAAAACAACTCTGTAGAAACTTAATCCAAGTTTATTTTGCTCAAGTCAAGAATCTCACAGTCATTTGCTTACTTGAGTGGCAGGAAGGATGAAAGTTGTCTCCACTGTTAGGTAAGTACCAGGACCACCATTTTATATGTGGAGAGAGTGGTACTTTAGGGGAAGAGAAGGAATTAGTAACTTTGACTTGTCCACATAAGTGGGAGAACAGATGAAAATTTCAAGAACCCACATTTCTTAGCTTTCAGAAAGAAGCTCCCTAAAGAAAGCTGGCCTTACACTGAGGGTTCTGAGGAAGGCTGCCTTGGCAGAGCTGTGGGCTATCACAACTGCCTTGTATGTGAATGGTAGCTTCAGACTGTGGTCCGCAATCCAGCTTGTTATCCCTAGACTTTGTCAAGCTCAGTGCTTTTTTTTTTTTTTTTTTTCATCTTTTTCCTGTTTCCTGTTGTCCAAAGGACTGTGCTAAAACTGTAAATCCTGATTTCTTTCCTCTCTCTCAGTTGGTTCCTTATAATTTTTGATGTCTTCATCATATGTCAGGGCTACCCAGATCCACACTGATATCCCCACCTGCTTGATTCTTTGTTAGACATGTTTCAGCCCTTGACCCTGATGCCAAAACTCAGACATTTGCTAATGAACCACAAAATACCTAAGAACTGTCACATATGTTCTAGTGTCAACTGGGGCCCCCATGGAGTGGCTGTCTCTACTAAGGCGGCCCTTTCCTATAATTTTTGGCAAAGTTTGGCACTTAGGCAGACGACATGCCTTGTGCTATTCGTCTTTTCCAGCCTAGGGTGGGGCATGGGTGAGTGATAGCAAAGCTGACCTTTCTAGGTGAAGGCATCTTGGAAGGCTGGCATTGTCAGCCAAGTCAAAGCTCAGCCTTGTGCTGTGCAGATGCTGACTCCTCATGGAGAGATCTTCCTCCAGATGGGGGATCTGGAAGGGGATGGCTATCATGCAGGTTTAAAATTCATGTGGTAAAGAGAGAAGCCTGAGCAAAGGCAAAAATACTGTCAAGAAAAACAGCCTCTGATAAGGAACTGTGAGAAAGTGAAATAGAAGCCTATTAAATTTATGAGTTCATTAACTCCTAAGCACTAATGAGGATTTGAGGGCCTCATTACCAAGACTGTGTCAACACTCCTGCGTTTAGTAGGTGAGATGGCAAATGTTTGAAATGCCAACGCTTTCTGTCATTTTAACCCACTGTCTGTGGCCAGTCATAAAACTTTAGCATGACACTTGGCACAGTGTCATTGCCCTGGGGTATACTCCTGGTGGCATCATAGGAAGATCAGGAGCACTTAGATGAGCTTATTGGCATTTCCTTAGAAGAGACTTCATGGACATATGTCATCAAGAACTGCTGTTGGATGTGCCAGCGGAGTTCTGCATTTTGAAATAGGACTGGTGAGTCTCTCTGGAAAATGCTTCACAGTACTAGCCAGGCTGACAGTCTCTGGAATAAGAGAGCCTAATGGGATGGGACAAATGATATTAATCTGATTAGTTCATAATAATATAATAAGGTAGATATGTGAACTTTGTATTTCACAACTCTCACTATGAAACACGCAAAGGAAATAATTAGCACTAAAATGCGAAAATTCTGACTGGAACTGAAAATTGTCCAATTTATTGTTTCTCTAAGTAAACCAGCTCTCTAATTTATGGCTCCCTGAATACCCATTTGTAATTGTTTTATGTTCTTTCATCCCTGCAGGTTATAATGGAGGCAGTAGGTGAATATAAATTAACTCCTTGGAGGTAAATATGAATAAAGTCAATGGTAGTTCTTTTAACACACACACACACACACACACACACACACATATATATATATATATATATATATATATATATATATATATATATATCTCCAGTTTAATCAGGTTGACCAAAGCCACAGAACATTTAAGAAAGACATAATATTTTAAATAAAAATTCATGAAAAAAATGACCACATAGTGTGGAATGAAAGAGACCCTACAGGAAAAAGATCAGGGATCCCAGAGGCAGTTACACAAGACAGTATGCATCAGAGAACTTTCACCAATTGGCAGGCGGTGGAGATGGCTCTAAACTCCCAGAGGCACAGGATGGTTTTGGTCCTGTTTAACCAGCTACCTGCGTCAGGCGACCCCTGCTTGGCGCATCATCGCGACTGTGTTCTTGCTGCATTTTTCATTGTTTGCTTCTTTGGGAACCCTAGACCTCTGACCCTAGAATGATGTCTTGGGCTAATTCTCAATAACACTGTGAAGAGCAAGAAATAAAAATAGATGTAGAAATGAAGCAAGTAGGATGTTTCTAAAAGAAAAGAAACATGATGCTTTATCTGAAAAGAGGTGAAATCTGCATTAGCATTGCTTTACACCTCAAATGCACCGCTTAGGAAGCCTTTTTTTGGGCAAAGAGAAGACTGGATTAATTTCCCTACTCAGTTAGGGCACGAATGATGGCAATCAAATGAGGTTTTCCTGCTTAGAGAAACATACATAGGGATCCATGGAGATACTCATTGTAGTAAAGACACTCACTTCAAAGGAAGCTCCTGCCCAACTCATCAAACCCTTACCCACCTTTATTAGCTAGAGAAGCTTTCCATAGCTTGAAGTCATCCTTTTTCTCCAGGTATCAGAAAATTAAGAGGTGTCCAAGAAGACAGTGCCTAAATCTATTTCATGAACTTTCTGAATTCCATATAAGTTAATCTGGTATATGCTAGGTAATTAATAGCTACTAGTTTTTCTTTCCAGGCTCTAGTCTAGGTATTTTAAAAACTCAACCTCATTTAGGCATCATAAAGGGACTAGAGTGAGGGTAATTTTATTCTCCTCTTGCAGATGCAGACACTGAAGGTCATACTGGCTAACTTACCCAACTCATTCATTCATTTGTTCTTTCAATAATTGCTTATAGAGGCCCTACTGTGTGTCATGCACCATTCTTGTTGCTGAGATACAAAAGTAAATATAACAAAGTACCTACATTCATGGACTTTATATCTGAATAGGGTATGCAGACAATAAATGAAATGTGGAAGGCATAAAATATGTCAAGTGATTACATTATTATAGAGAAAAATAAAGCAAACAGGGAATAAAAGGCATGGGATGGATGGTGTTTTTCACATAGGATAGGCAAGACCTTACGGAGACATGTGGCAGGTTAAAGATAACATAGCTTCTTTAACCAGAGTCTATTTAAAGATTTAAAGAGTCTATTCTTTATACAGAGTGTATTTAAATTTGACAGAAATTGTGCCATGAGTAATTGCAGGGCTAGGCTTAAGAGAACTGAGAATGTCTGTGTTTGTTCTTGGAATTCTGAGCTACCATAAAAGAAATCTTACTATTTTGGAAGGCAGCGGTGCTCACCACTACACCATCAATGAAATCTTATTGCTTTGATGGAGGATGACATGCTGGGAGGAAGCCCAAGGTATACACAACAAGAAGAGGAGGGAGAAGCAGTGGGAGAGGGAGAGGGAGAAGAAGAGAGGAAGAGAAAGAGGGAAAGGGAGAGACTGAGTGCTAGTTTCAGTTTGCATAACCCCAGCTGAGGTCCCAGACATTGGGGTGTGTAAACATGCTATCTTCGCCATATCTAGTCTAGTATCCTGACCCACAGAATCATAAGGTGTAACAATAAGTTGTTATTTAAGTCACTAATGTTTGAGGCAGCTCATTACATAGTCACAGATAACTAAAATAGAAGGTAGCTTTTGAGTAATGCAGAGGACAGGGAATAAGCTATATATGCAGAGCCCACTCTGCAGAGGAAACAATACCTTCAATGAACCTGTGACTTGGATCATAGTATATTGATTTGAATGAAGAAGCACTAGGCAGACCAGTGGAGCACAACACTGGCTATGTCCTTGGATGACTGACAGGTAGGCCAGCTAACTGGGCGGACAGGAGCCATGAATGTGGTGGCAACAGACAAAGGTTTACAGCCTGGACAGTATAGAAGGTGAAAGAACAAGTGATCCATTATGGACAACCCCAGTCTTTGCCTTCACCTTTGGACACAACAGTGACAGCAGTGAGCTTCTAAGCCTTTGGCTTTGGGCTAATGCTGCGTCCTTGATCCCATCTGTTCTGTAGATTTTATCTTCTTGGGCTCAGAATATCCTGGGTCATCCAGTCTCTAGTGCACAGACAGTTGTAGTGGATTGATTAATAGTCAATTTGTAACACCCAGCTGAACTGAATCTGAATGGTGCCACGTATGGAAGGTCCACCTGAGGATTGTAGCCAACAGCATAGAAAGAACTGGAGGGGAAGATGACGTGCACTTGATTCTCCAGGAGAAACTTGCCGCGCTGATTTCCTGATATGAACACAGCTGTTAGGCCTGGAGGAGCTCCGATTCTTGCAGTTACTAAGGACTGCCGCGATTCTCTTTGGGGGAACTTTGGTCCTTACTTTAAGCATCACTCCCTGGCTCCATCGCAGGTCCCTCAGCCTACTGGCACCGATCCTTCATCTTGCTAGCACAGACTTCCTAGTTTCCACTACTGGCCTGTGGACCTTCCCAGTGCAGATCCTGGATACATTACATGAGATATAGTCAGGGCTCTAAGCCTTCAGCTCGATTTGTGCAGGACACCGCTATGAGATCCAGGCTCTCAGCTGGATTCTTTGGGTCTCTAGGGTGTCGACAGACCATTTGCAATTTTCTACATTAAGATTTATGGATGAATATAAAATACTCCTAAAAATTATTTGTTCTGTGTTAAATACCTCGTAAATGCTGATTATAACAATAGCCATTGTGGATTCTTCTGCTTTGCATCCCATAAGCCTACTTACTAAATTATAAATATATTTGCTATTGATTCTGTTCCTCTAAAGAACCCTAACTAATAGAGCCCTGAATGGGCCTGATGTTCCAACTAGTGGCCAAGAAGGTTCTATGGCTATCCCAGGTCAAAGGGAAGGATCAAAGAAGGTGGGGTTAGAAAGACGGAGCAAGGGCACAACATGCGTGATGTCCAGATGAAGGTACGGTCTTTGACTAACTTTGAGTAAGATGAGTGATGAACATGAGGGAATGAGGTGGTGTTCTGTACACTTGATTCATGTATATCAATCAAAGATGGCACCCTTCACCTCTCTGCCATGCCTGCTTGAGGCAAATGGCTGACCTACTCCATTGCACCTCAGAGGATGTTATATTATTTGCTTAAACCAGGAATTTCTTGCTTTTATTACTCTGGTTGAAAGCTAATATCAAATAATACGTGTGGGAGAGAAGTCAGAAGAAAATATATTTATCAGCCAGCTAGAGTACAGCCATTTTTATGATTTTGTGAGGTGACACAGTTAAAGCAAAGCTGCAACTGTTCATGTTAAAATCAGTATTGGATAGGATAAATTGGAAACAGGCAATAAATATTTTTGATTTTTTTTTTGTCTTTTTGAGACAGGGTCTCGCTATGCAGTTGAGGCTGGTCCTGAGCTCACTTTTGTAGCCCAGGCTGGTCTCGAACTCGCACCAATCCTCCTGCCTCAGCCTCCCGAGTGCTGGCATTACAGACGTGAGCCACCACGCCCGGCTATTTTTGAAATATTAGCTGACAAGATACTCTATTTAAAAAGCCATAACAGAAGTGTGCATAAAATTATTCATATTACGTTTCTCTTTTTGAAGATCTACAATATTAATGGAAGACTCTAAGGAGTTCTATATACACTTGGTGGCAGCCTGCCAATAAAATGCCTATGGTCTTTGAGACCTCAACAGTACAGTCCATGGTCTGCAAAGTCTAGATATGGACTAATTTCACTATTAAGGTTAAATAATTGATTATGTAATCATTAGCCACTGACATGTTGATCAGTGATATATTTATCAACATATCGTTTATCATATGAGCTTGTCTAGCCTCTGGTTGATGCTGAATAAATGAAAGCATTTTATTGCATTGATTCTGTTGCTGACCTTAGGCAGAAATTTTCTAAATCTGTCTTTCTAGAATAATAAGAGTGAATGAGGGCTAGACATGGTGGTGCACGCCTGTAATCCCAGCACTTGGGAGGCTGAGGTAGGAGGATCAGTGTGAGTTCGAGACCAGCCTGGGCTACAAAAATGAGCTCAAGGCCAACCTGAAATGCATAGTGAGACCCTGTCTCAAAAAGAAAGAAAGAAAGAAAGAAAGAAAGAAAGAAAGAAAGAAAGAAAGAAAGAAAGAGTGAACGATGACAGGCATGTGTGCTGTGTCTGATGTTGGCCCCTACATCTGCTTTGGCATGGGCAGTCATTCCTCCATCCGGGTGGTTTGAGAGAGGAAGTACGTCAGGCATACAGATGATCCAGCTGCCTCACATGGTCCAGCTGCCTCCACTTCCACCTTATGAATAATATGAATGTTTTCCAGAGCAACTTAAAAGTGACAGGAAGAGGAGATGTATGTTCTAATGCTTTCCTCAGGGATTAATGTGTTCATAGCCATGAGACTTAAAAGGGGTTATCAGTAGAAAAGGTTGGCATCCGCCTGATACAATGTAAGTACTAACCAGCCCTTACACTGACAAGATTCATTAAGTACGATTTTATTCCTTTTTGCAAGGAAGCCTGTGTAATAACGTAAAAGAATATGGGGCTATGGTTTGTGCATAGGTGTCCCCCCAAAGCCTCATACAGTCATGGGGCTGCTTCTGGAATTTGTAGTTGATTATTGTGGAAATGGGTGCTGCACCGCCCCTGGGGCAGGTGATTTGCATTTCAGTGTAAGGGAAGAGAAGTTAGCTGCTTGAGCTGCTGCTAGCTCTCCCAGTGCTCTCTTGCTCTTGCTCTTAGCTTCTGCCCTGAAAGGTTGTCCTCTGCCATGTGCCAGCCACTCTGCCTTGGAGCCAGCTGAATATGGACTAAAAACTCCAGTAATGGTGAGCTAAATGAACCTTTTCTTCCTTCATTTTGAGCATCGAGTGTTTGTCCCAGCAATGAGAGAAGAGTAACTTAAGATAACTGGCCAGTTTTCCCATTGCTGGATGTAGTACATGGTGCACACACAGTTTAAAGGAGGAAAGATTTATTTTAGCTTGCAATTGGGGGATTCAGTGCATAGTCACTGGCTCCCAGGCAGGAACATCATGGTGGAGACCGTACATGATTTCCAAGACCTCACCTCCCTAACCCACTGAGATGCCACCCAAGTGTGCCTTACTAATCCATTAGGTATTTCCTAATGCAGTGATGTTGACAAGCCAGGATTATGGCCACAGAATATCAAAAGGTTTGCCTCTCACTTTATGCATTCAGTGTGTATTATTTTTTTCTTGGCCATGTCACAATAAAGCAGAGGCTTTTCATGGTTTTTGCTATTAGAATTAGAGTCTGTGCACATCAAAATAGTGTAAGAAGCCACACACAGACTTGACTAGAACTACTCCAAATGAGATTTCTAGAAGGAAGGATGTAAGAAAGGAAAAAACACATATATGTAATACAAAAATTTTTCATTTAGGAAAATAATCTTTTTGGTATAAAATATGACTACTAGGAATATCTAAAACTGGGCATGGTGGCACACGCCTGTAATCCCAGCCCCTAGGGGTGCTGTGACAGGAGGATCACTATGAGTCTGAGCTGTGTTGCAAGAGGCTATACCAAATAGATAAAGAAACAAAAGATTTAAAAATATAGAAAATATAGAGAGAGTAATGCACATTCACCAAGAATGGGGTGTTGCATGGGTCTTTGGCTATGAGAAAACAGCCTGCATCTGATTCTTCTGCACAGCGAGTTTCTCCACATAAAAGAGGACAGGTAATGAAGAAGCACAATGAACGTGATTTTGCAGCAAACTGGGGAACCGAGATGACACGGTACACAGCTGCTGCCCTCGAGCAGTCTTCAGTCGAGGCGGATACTCCGGAGCACAGCCTGATGCCTGAGAGGATAAAACCTGTCCAGTGCTCCTTGTGCCCTTTGTGTGGTTAGAGTTAGATTGTTATCCCCCACACCCACCAATCTTCCATTTATTTCTGAAAATGTCTCAATGTAATTTGGCTCAAGTTAATGATAACCCTAAATGCAATATCACCAGTTATTATTTCTCACTTTATAATAGTTCCTAAGTGGCCAGTTGTTCCCTGGTATAGATCAAGCCTTAGTCCAGATAATAATATGATGGGAACAACAAAGATGCCACAGGAAATTGTGCTTCCGGCTCTCTGATCAAATCGTATTTACCTCCCAGTCTTTACCTGTCTCAGGCAGGCAAAGGGCCTGAAAGAAATTAGGCACTAATATCAAGGAAGAAACAACACTCAACACTATCCTATACTTTATATGGGATATAGCATATGGAGGAAAATTTAACAACATGCAATAAAGCCTTAAGTGTTACATGTGTTTCCCAATTTAATGTTTAGGAATTTATCTTAAGAAATGGTCAAAGCAGAACATTTTTTTGTATTACAGAAATGTTCAGTAATATGAATGTCATTAAATAATAATAGTATACCCAGTGTTGTTTCCAGTGTCAAACCAGGACTTCTGAATTCTAGGTTGCTCCCTATTTATAACCCAATAAGATGCTAATATGTTCTCTGTTTCACAATTGAGTGAAAGGGACTCAGACATCTGCCCAAAGCTGCAGGGCTACTTCCCAGGGGACCTAGCATTAGATCAGGGATTGAAACCCAGTACTTCGGCCCACGGTCAGGGTTCTTAATCTTTATTGATTTATTTATTAATTTTTGTATTGGGGCTGGGGAGACAGCTCTGTGGCACAAGGGCCTGTGTGGCAAGTGCAAGGTCATGAGTTTGAACCCCAGCCCTGGAAAAAAAAAAAGAATAGATCAGGGATTTAAACCCAGTACTTGGGTCCATGGTCAGTCTTCTTAATCTTTATTTATTTAGTTTTGTATTTTAGGGAAGGGCCTACAGGGTGTTGAGAGACTCACTACTAGATCGGACTGGATTCGCAGTGATCCACCTTTTTCCAGCCTCCCAAGATCTGGGACTGCAGGTGTGTGCCACCGCGCCCAGTTTCAATTGCCCTCTCAGCGCGCCCTGGGGGAGAGGCCAGCATGGCAGGCTAGGCCATCTGAACCCCAGGCCCCTGTGCCTGCTTGCAGGCACTTTAACCCACTGAGCTATTTGGATAGATCCCTTAATCGTTGTTATTGATGCTCCACACCACTATGATTGTTGGTTGGAGTACAAATTATTTCATGTAACAATTCTCAAATTACATGGGCAAGTGAGGAAAATAGAGGGTTTAAAATATGTTGATCGATCTTGTTTTTACTGAAAAAAATCTATATTTAGAAAAAAATCTTAATGATCTATCAATACATATCAAATTACTAACAGACAATAGCTGGTTATTCCTGGGTAACACCTTTGATGCTTCTGATATTTGCTTTGTGATTATCCCATAGTTCTCATGATTCGTACAAAAGCTATGCGTTCAAGTTCCAAATCTTCTTACAAAGTAGAAATTAAATATGAGAAGTAATATCATAATTACATTACATATACAGTGACCTATCGTATTCATTTGGAACCATGAATTAAATGTTAGCCATACCATACTGGTACTTTTTCATAGTTAGCCAGAGTATACGTTTTTTACAGTCCCTGTAGGAGGCAATATAAAACAAGGACCAGGGAAGAATGTTCATTTCCTATTACCTTTTGGTTTTATCTTTGGAAATTATCCTATAGTCAAATTTCAGAAGAAAACTGGGCTGGGGAGATAGTTCAGCAGTCTAAGTGTCACCTGGCAAATGCAAGGATCCAGGTTCGATCTCTGGTACCAGCATGCTGTGCCAGCCACTGAAACTGGGCGTGGTGGCACACGCCTATAAGCCTAGCAATGGGGAGGCTGAAATAGCAGGATTACTATGAGGCCAAGCTACACAGTGAGACCCGATACCAAATAAATAGACAGAGATAGAGATCGATCTAGAGATAGAGATAGATAGATTTAAAGAGAAGAAGATTGCCTCATGATTTTACTGAGACAAACATAACTGAAAGATCAAGTGTGTGCAGGCAGTGGTAGATTCAGAGAAGCTGTCTCTCTGCTGGGGTTCTGGTAAGTACAGGCCCCCCGTTGGCTCCCAGCACAAGAGGACGAGTAGGCACACTGAAGAGCTCTGAAACTGTTGAACAAAGACTGGGCTCAGTGTCCTGGGTATCAGTCCTCTCAGAAGTGAGCCCAGAGAGCACAGAATAGGCCTAGATCCAGGAAACCAGTGGGCTGCAGGAGGGAGAGGTGCCGGAGTAATTGCCCTGTGTTCTCATCCTCTCCCTTCATGGGCCTGGGGTCCAGCTTTCCTCGTGAGGGTCACAAGAGAAGTGGAGAGGCTGAAACAAATAAAGGAGCTAGGACAGGAGTCAGGAATGAAGGCACTGAGGCCTCCTCTCTGGGAACTCATGAGCATTGCTGGGACACCTCCTCTTCCTTAGCAGTAAAAGAATAAATCTGTCCTCTCTGTGATGAGCAATACTGGGACCAAGCATTTCCTTCTCTTTCTTAACAAACTTTTGTTAGTGTCCTTAGGAAATATTTGTAAGATGAGACCCTGAAGCAGATACAGTAGCTTGTTCATGAAGACAACGGCTTGCTCATCAAGAGCAAGCCGTTATAGGCAAAACTGTTATAGGCAGCTGAATTAGATAGAAATATTATAGGCAGTCAGTCAGGGCCAGACCCTCAAGGAGATCATATGGAAGGCAAGGTGACTTTACAGCTTTGGAAAAGATAGACCCCTGTCTTGGGCAGGACCTCAAGGCAAAAGAGTTAACTAATGCAGCCACATACTTCCCTAGGAATGTGCTACAGGGCTTGATATTCTAAATAGGCATCAGCCACCTTGAAAGAGCTCAAAGAAGTCACTAACCCAGCCCCCAACAGGAAGAGAGCTTGCCCTGTATTCATGCCTGCTTTCTACTTGACTCGCTTCCCCAGTTGGTACTGGATTTAATCAATTTTACCTGAGCAATGGTGCTTGCAATCTCGTTGACTGGCCATGGTTTTGTCCCACCTAAGCGAGTTCCCATGCTCTTCACCACCTTTGTCCCACCTCACTGCATAGTTTTCCTCTATAAAAGGCCCTGGAAGAGACAGCTTCCCAGGGGTCACCCACTCGGGCCTCTCCTCCTGTCCTTCTCTTGGACAGGAGCTTTCTTTTCCTCAGTAAATATGTTCTGCTCATTTACCTCTGTTTGGTTCCTAAAATTCATTCTTTGGCTTTAAAGAACATGAACTCAGCACAGGTCAGGTTGTGATATTGTTCTAGGTAGCTGAATTAGAAATATTATAATCAGTTAGACAGGGCCAGGCCCTCAAGGATGACATGGAAGACAAGGTGACTTTATAACTAGAGACAGACACTCCTCTGCTGTGGCCCAGATCTCAAGACAAGAGTAAACAAAAGCAACAACATACTTCCTTAAGGGTGGGCATAAGGAATTAATATGCTAAATAAGTATTAATCACCTTGAAAGAGCCTGGAAAGAGTCGTGGGCCCAAGCCCAGTAAATGGTGTTCTTGTCTGCTTTGACTTGCTTTCCCATTGGATCCTGATGTTAATCAATTTTACCTGAGCAATGGTGCTTGTAATCTCATTGGTTGACCTCAGTTTTGTCCCACCTCACGCCCACCTAAGCGAGTTCCCTTGTCTTCTCCACAACGTTAGACCCGAATTACCATGTTGTTTTCCTCTATAAAAGCCCCTGGCAGAGACAGCTTTCTGAGGGACACCCACTCGGGAACCCCTCCTGCCCCTCTCTCAGACAGGAGCTTTCTTTCCCTCAATAAATATGCTCTGCTCATTACCTCAGTTTGTTCCTGAAATTCATTCTTCAGTATTTATTTATTTATTTATTTATTTATTTATTTATTTATTTATTTATTGTCTTTTTGAGACAGGGTCTCCCTGTGCAGTTCAGGCTAGCCTTGAGCTCACTTTTGTAGCCCAGGCTGGTCTTGAAATCACACCAATCCTCCTGCTTCAGCCTCCCAAGCGCTGGGATTACAGGCATTTGCCACCATGCCCGGCCTCATTCTTCAGTTTAGAGAACATGAACTTGTCCCAGGTACTTTTTTAGGCTGGGTTTCGGTTTTCCCTATATCATTTGGAGGTTCTGTATTGGAGGTCACGCACCCCAGATCAGTTTTTTCTTCCTGCATAAATACCAGTTTTTACACTATATCAAAACTATTGTATGGTAAGCTCTCCCTCATCTTGGCTTCTTTCCTGCCCTCCAAGACCTATGCCACGCCACCTAGTCCAGACCATAATGCCTCTTCAGGATACTCCCTCCACACACCACCTGCTGAGCACACTGGTAGAGTATCCAGGTGGTGCCTGTCCTCTGTGCAGCAGGTCTGGGCAGCTTTGGCTGAGTCGTGGACTTGTCAGGGGTTTCCTGGAGGAGCACCAGCTGCCCTCTCTCAGGTTAAGCAACAGAAGGCCAGGGAAGAGTAAGGCGGAAATGAGGTGCTGGAAGCAGGACTGCTGAGGCTGACGTACATCTGGAATGTTAGGAAGGATAGTGAGGCAGCAAAAAAGAAAAACTATGAAAGCATTGCTGAGGACATTCGCTGACCAGACCCACCACCTAATCGCTGACGGCTACGGGTTAGATATGGTTTGTATTCTCCTCAAAGTTAGAAAATGACTTCCTATGATGGCAACAGGAGGTGGTGTAGAAGTTTTCAGAGCTGTGGTGAGGGAAGGCTTTTTGGGATAAAGGAGGCACACCCTGGGAGGGGAGTGTGGGAGCCCAGCCTTTCTGGCTTCCTGTTGGGTGGTGCGATTTCTCCCTGTGTACTTCTGCCATTCCGTCCTGCAGGAGCTGGCACAGTGCGGTGGGAGCCTGCAAGAGCCTGTTCCATGTCATGTGGACTGTCATGCTCAGAAACTAGGAGCTAAGTAAATCTCACTTCTTTAGTAAATAATCAAGTTGGCTTACTTTAGGAATTTACAGTAGTGGAAAACTGACTAACACATTGATAATAGAAACTACAACTAAGCTTGTGGATCAGTGGAGTGGGGCCAGCGCTACTGGCATCAGGATCACCACACTCCAGTGTGGTCAGGCAGAATATGGGCATCTCCTGGGCTGAAGACAGCAACAAGGGGTCTTGGTAGCCTGGGGCTTCCAGGACTGCGTCTCTTGAGGCTAGAGCTGGAGGCCTATGTAGCTGCACTGTGATCAGAACACAAGCCTTGCCGTGGAGAGCATCCTCACTGAGACCCTGGTCCTACACTCCCCAGTAGTGCGGCTTTGGGTCACTCCCTCACTTGGCCTAGTGATACTTGGCCTCAATTTTCTCGTTTAAGAAGTGACATTACAATAACACTACATAGCATGTAGCATTGGTTTGAGAATTTAGCTAGGCAGAGAGGTTTTAGCTTTTGTTATTAGATCATTATCACTATTTGCATAGCGAATTCTTCCAGGTGTTCAAAGGAGGGAAATGAAGTAAAAATGTTCATTTTGGTATTATTTGTAACACAAAAATTAAAAAAAAACAAGCAGTGAAGTGATGGCAAATCTGTAACGTTTGCTAATTTTCTTACTGACTTGAAGTCACTGAACTCAGAAGACAGAAGATCAGTGCATACTTGGCTTCTGAGAGCTGGTACAGGCTGGCTTGGGCACCCTACTAGGGGGAGGGTTCCATTTCCCAAAGCAGAATGACCAGCGGATGCCATGTGATAATGCAATATGACATAAAAATCAGAACTATAAAGTCTAGGTACAGCCTTACACCTAGTACTAATAATGACACATCTATGTGCTTTTAATAACAGAACAACCAAGAAGCCAGGTATGGTAGTGTATATCTATAACTCTAGCAATCTAGGAGGCTAAGACAGTAGGATCACAAGTTAAAGCCTTGTTTGGGCAATTCAGTGACTTAGCAAGATATTACCTCAAAATTAAAATAAAAATATCTGGGAATGTAGCTCATTCCAAATGCTTAGAGTTCAACTCCCTATAAACACACACACACACACACACACACACAAAGAATTTTTAAAAAGGAAAAAGAGAAAGAAAACAAAGGAAAAAAGAAAAGAAAAAATAAAACAGTATCTCTGATAAGATGCAAATCGTTGCTCCCTCGGCTCTAAGATGCAGTTTCCAGTTTCGCTCTTTTGCTGTATTCATAATATATTTTCCCATTGGATATAATGTTGTGGCTCGGTTTGGTCTTGAAAAGCTGTTGATAAATTAGTAATGTTCATGATGGCAGTGCTGCTCCAAGTTCAAGGAAAAAGAGCAGATACAGGGTGCCATCGCAGGGACAGGTCAGCTGAGGAGCAGAGCAAAGCAAGACAGTTGGATCTGAAAAAAAAAAAGCCAGGCGTGGTGGCTCACGCCTATAATCCCAGCACTCGGGAGGCTGAAGCAGGAGGATTGGTGTGAGTTCGAGATCAGCCTGGGCTACAAAAGTGAGCTCAGGACCAGCCTCAACTGCATAGCGAGACCCTGTCTCAAAAAGACAAAAAACAAAACAAACAAACAAAAAAACCCAGTTGGATCTGAGGTGGATACCAGGCTATACGCAAATCCTTTGCTATCATTTGGATCAGTATTAATGTTGCATGTATAATAAATCACAATAGAAACATTAAATTGGAGTGTAAACCTAGACGTTGATGCATACATGCAAAGAAGCAGGGGAGTGTTTCCCTGTCTCCTGCTTTGGCCTTTGGTCTTCAACATTTGGATTATGGGGTAGTAAAGGCGCACAGCACAGAAGGTGTTTAGTATGTCAGTATGTCTCTCTGTATGTGGTGTGTATGTGTACCAAACTTAGATATTTAGAAGACCTTCATTACCACTTTTTCACCAGTCGTAGAGGTTCACCTTCTACCGAGAAATGTACAGGACATACCAGCATGTCATTAGAGCTGGCCTTTTGTGGAAAACCAGTTCAGACTGGCTAAAAACAAGCACGACTCAGAAGGAAGGTCCAGACCTGCCCAAGGCCTGGGATTGGTATTTTTTCACATTCAATGGCTTCCTGTAGCCTGCTTGGTACTGATGGGTCAGCTGGGATAGCTGTGACCCCTTTCCTTCTGAGCAAGGAGAGGACACTATTCGTATTTCGTCAAACTGGAAAGGAAAAAATGTTATAGCCTCAATTTTTGTCTCTGCTGCCTCAGAACAGTTTTTAAAAACAACAGTTTCAGAGCCAATCTGCCTCCCAAAGCACCATTTTAGAGCTTCAAAGATTCCTCTTCACTTTTATTTTTTTAAGAATTGTTTTTTTTTTTTTTTTCTTGTTTCAGAAATTTGTTTGTTTATTTATTTATTTTTATGGCCGGCTCAGCCTGCGCTGGTGCAGCATGTGGTGCCAGGGATTGAAACGCGGTCCCTGCAGCCGCCTAAGCTTTCCTAAGCAGGCGCTTTAGACCACTGAGCCATCCTGCCGGGCCCCAAAGATTCCTCTTCAGATCCCCAAATCCAAATCCTTTCTCAAACACACTAAGGTTTCTTTCTTTCTTTCTTTCTTTCTTTCTTTCTTTCTTTCTTTCTTTCTTTCTTTTTAAGAATTTTTTATTTTATTTTTTTCTTGTTTCAGAACCTTTATTTGTTCATTCACCCATTTCCATGGCCGGCTCAGCCCACCCCGAGGGCAGAGCCGGTGCAGGATGTGGTGCCAGGAATCGAACTTCGGTCCCTGAAGCTGCCCAAGTTTTCCCAAGCAGGCACTTTAGACCACTGAGCCATCCCGCCGGGCCCTGTTTCTTTCTTTTTTTCTTCCTTTCTTTCTTTTTTTTTTCTTTTTGTCTTTTTGAGACAGGGTCTCACTATGCAGTTCAGGCTGGCCTTGAACCCACTTTTATAGTCCAGGCTGGTCTCTAACTCACACTGATCCTCCTGCCTCAGACTCCTACATGCTGAGATTACAGGCATGCGCCACCATGCCTGGCTGGCTGTTTGTCTTTCTCTCTCTCTCTCTCTCTCTCTCTCTCTTTCTTTTTCTTTTCTTTTTCTTTCTCTTTTTCCTTCCCTCCCTTTTTTCTTCCTTCCTTCTATCCTTCCTTCCTTCCTTCCTTCCTTCCTTCTATCCTTCCTTCCTTCCCTCCCCCCCTTTTTCCTTCCTTCCTTCCTTCCTTCCTTCCTTCCTTCCTTCCTTCTGTCCTTCCTTCCTTCTATCCTTCCGTCCTTCTATCCTTCCTTCCTTCCTTCTGTCCTTCCTTCCTTCTATCCTTCCTTCTATCCTTCCTTCCTGCCTTCCTTCTATCCTTCTTTCCTTCCTTCCCTCTCTCCTTTCTTTCCTCCTTTTCCTCTACTTTCTCTTCTCTTTCCCTCTCCTTCCCTATTTCCCTCCATCTCTCCCTTTGTTTTCTTCCTTCCTTCCCTCCTTCCTATTTTGGAGAAATAGGTTTCCAGGATTTTCATCTGGAAAACCAAACCAGGTACTCTTGCCAAGCAGGGCCAATATCCTATCTTCTTTTTGGAATCCAAGCATCATTTTGTGCACTGCGTCTACAGCTTTTCTGGTGTCTTGCTGTTTTATTTCTTCACTAAAGTCTACTTAAGAGGAAGATAGAGAAAAGAAAGCAGCTGGACAGAGCCATTTCCTGGGACTGCTAGGTTCTAACTGTATTGAGGAAAATGGACACCATAATTCTAATGAGGCTTAACCATTTTTTTTTTTTTATGTACTAGCAGTTTTGAATGCTCTTAGCTGCAGAATACAACACCTGCTGAAAAGTAAAAGCTTAAGAACCTTGGACCCACTTAACTTAGAACTCAGCCTAACATACAGTGGCTTGCACAAGTCACTCAAGGATACACAGAAAGATTTTGTCAGAGCCTAGGAATTTCAATTTCTCATGCTGCAAGGAAAGGTGGAAATGAAACCAGACCCCCAAAACAGATCAGAATATATATATATATATATATATATATATATATATATATATATATATATATATATGTAAAATCCTGGCATAACTGCGATAGCCTGAGCTCACAGTCAATCCATCCATCATACTAAAAATGCAACCAGAAATCCTCCTTCATATAAATACCCTTCTTGATGATCTTTCCTTTCCATCCAGTGCTGTTTCATTACCAAAAAGAATACATTAATTTGGATCAATCACAGCACTTGAAGGACCTTTCCCTGGCTGAAATTCTACTAATATTGTGCAAAACTGTACTTATCAGGTGGGCCCAGAGGAATGTTTGCAGAACAACTTCTTCTCAAGATGGGAATGGGCCCTCTGGTCATATGTCTGCGAAGAAAGTAATTGATTTCTTCCTGCTGCTGTGCATAACTTTTGTCTTGTTTTATTCTCTGCACCTGGAGTTCAACGCCACACTTCCCTGCAGAGCAACCTGATTGTATATGAATACTGAATGAGACCTCTGGGAAGGAACGGAAGCCCTAGCTTAAGCCAAGGCTCAAGAGAAAGGCCACTTCTCATCCCCTTGTTGTAGGCAGCTGAATTATATAGAAATATTATAGGTAGTTACACAGGGTCAGGCTCTCAAGGACAAAATGGAAGATAAGGTGACTTCACAACTAAACAGACACTCCTCTGCTGTGGGCCAGATCTCAAGACAAAGTAAACAAATACAGCTACATACTTCCCTAGGAATGGGCATCAGGGATTGATATCTAAGTAGGTACCAATGACCTTGCAAGAGCCCACTTGAGTCACTAACCCAACCCCCAAGAGGAAGAGATGGGATTTAATCAATGTTACCTGAGCAATGGTACTTGTAATTTCATTGGTTGACCATAGTTTTGTCCCACCTCATACCCACCCAAGCAGTTCCCATGTCTTCTCCACAACCTTAGACCCACCTCACCACATGGTTTTCCCCTATAAATGACCCTGGACAAGACAGCTTCCTGGGGGTACCCACTCAGGACTCCTCTCCTGTCCCTCTCTCCAACAGGAACTTTCTTTCCCTTAATACATATGTTGTGCTCATTATCTCCATTTGTTCCTAAAATTAATTCTTCCATTTTAGAGAACATGAACTCATCCCAGGTATTTTTCAGGCTGGGAGATCAGTTTACCTTATATCATTTGGAGGTTTCCTGTGTCATCTGAAGGTCATCCACCTGGGATCAGCCTTTTCTCCCTGCATCACTCTCAGTTTACTTATTTAAGGAAAATTCTAAACTTGTTATATCTTACACATGGTAAAAAAATATGTTTTAACCATTTCATAGACCTGAAAACCAGCCAGAAAAATCTGACTCTGAAATATAAAATGATATTAAAATTGTGGCTCGAGAATGTGGATTTTCACTAAATATCCGTAAGCCCTGATCTTATTCCAAGCTTGCATCTGTGGAATTTTTATTTTATTTATTTATTTATTTGTTTGTTTGTTTGTTTGTTTGTTTATTTATTTATTTATTTGGCTTTTTGAGACACGGTCTCGCTATGCGGTTCAGGCTGGCCTTGAGCTCACTTTCGTAGCCCAGGCTGGTCTCGAACTCACACCGATCCTCCTGCCTCAGCCTCCCGAGTGCTGGGATTACAGGGGTGCACCACCACGCCCGGCTACATCTGTGGAATTTCTCATGGGGTTTTCTTCTATAGGTCATCTAATGAAGGTACATCATTAGAAGGGATGTAGGTAGTGCCTTAGTTACTTTTTGCTCGTTGCTGGAACAAATAACTGACACTCGAGATGAAGGAAGGAAAGGTTTATTTAGCTCACAGTTACTGGAGGTTTCAGTCCATATTGGGCTGGCCCAAGGCTGAGTTGAGCAGGACAGAGAGCATCCAGTTCATGGCGGCAGAGCAGCAACAAAATAGCGGCAGAGGCAGCCAGTCAATCAGGGCAGCAGAGCAGCAGCAACAGCTTGAGTCTGTCTCTCTGCCTCTCTTTATATTACATTCAGGCTCTCTGCCTTAACTTCCACCTTAGGCTACACCCATCATCCCAGAAGTACTTCGAACCATTATCCCATCAGTACTGAAACCCATAGTCCAGGGATCATGGATCAAGTCTCAAACTCTAGAAATCCCCGCTCAATGACTACATGAGGCTTTGGGGGGACAACTAGACATAAACCATAACAGGTAGGGAGTTCTAAATTCAACTTGCTACACAAGTGTGAAGATAGAGAAAAGCTACAGGTGGTTGTTTCCCATGAGACTATGGGAAGATGCAAAGAAAACTCAAGCATTGAGTTATTTTCCTCTGACAAAGCCAAAGACAGGACCAGCTGTGGGTGAGGACACACACTTGCCTGAAGGTAGTATTTGTACCACATCTAAGAGCAACTCTAGTGAACAACTCAGCTCATACTTTAGTGTCAATGGCAACGGGAACACTCAAGCTTTTCCTTGTAAGCGAGGCACTTCCATCAGAACTGTATCCCCAGAAAAGTAATGTCTTGAGACCCAGTGCCACCCAACGAGAACCTGTCTTGTGTTGTAGGCAGCTAAGTTAGATAGAAATATTATAGGCAGTCAGACAGGGCCAGACCTCAAGGAGACAAATATGGACGACAGATGACTTTGTCATTTTGGAAGAGAAGGACATACCCTATTGGCCAGACCTCAAGACAAAGAAGTAAAGAAACACAGCCACATATTTCCCTAGGGATGGGTGGCAGGAACTGATATTCTACATAGGTATCAATCACCTTGAAAGTGTTCACACGAGCCACCAACCCAACTCCAGCAGGAAGAGATCCTGTTCCCTATCCACTCCCACTGTCTACTGACTCACTTCCCCATTTGGTCCTGGACTTGATCAATTTTACCTGAGCAAAGGTGCTTGGAATCTCAGTGGATGATCATTTTTTTGTCTTGCCTCATACCCACCTAAGCAAGTTCCTGTGTTTTCCACCATAGGCCCACCTCAGTGTAAGGTTTTACTTTATAACAATACCTGGGAGAGATAGCTTCCTGGGGTAACTCACTTAGGTCGCTCTTCCATCTCCCTAGGACAGGAGCTTTCCTTCCCCCAGCAAATATATTTTGCTCTTGACCTCTGTTTGTTCCTTAGGTTTGATTGATTGATTGATCGATTGATTAATTGATTGTCTTTTTTGAGATAGGATCTCTCTATGCAGTTCAGGCTGGCCTTGAGCTCACTTTTGTAGCCCAGGTTGGTCTCGAACTCATACCGATCCTCCTGCCTCAGCCTCCCAAGTGCTGGGATTACAGGTGTGCGCCCCCACACCCAACTTCATTCTTAGGTCTTAGAGAACACGAACTCCTCTCAGGCACCTTTCAGGTTGGGAGTTTCATTCCCCTACATCATTAGGAGGAAGGATAAAGTCCTGCTCCTAACACAGTCATGGCACAATTCAGAGGAAACACAAGGGAGGCAGGCCTGTCTATCCAAGAAGCCTCTGTTCCTGTCTTCTCTCTGCTAGAAGAGCAGTTGTGCTGCTTTAGACTTCACACGGAAACTACTAGTTGTGGCAATAGGGTTTTCCTCTTTTCTGCTGAGTTGAGTAACGCATCTTTGACATAGCACTGTCTAAACAGCCCTCTTTAAATCACGTAATTACAATTACATTATGAGATGAGCCTTGCTTATTCCTGATGGATTTTCTCCGCCTTAATAAAAGATTCTAATGTCATCACGGTGGCAAGCCAATATGGCACAGACCACTGGAGGCCATGTGCTATACTCCGCCTTCTTCCTCCCCAGTCAAATTACAACTTCCTACTTCCTTTTCACAATATTCTGTTTCTTTGTTCCCGCCTATTGCCCAGTCACTATCTGCCACGCCACACAGACTGCCCCTGAACTCCACCTCCATCCTGGCCCTATATAGCCTTTGTTCCCCTAGCCAGTTCCTCAGAAGCTCCATGTCTCTCCTGTCCTTTGGTCTTCCCTTTGCCTGCAGTAAAGCCCTTGTTTTTTTTTTTTTAATCTTTCCCGTCTGACTGTTGTACCCTGTCTTAAAATAACAAAGAGGGCTGGAATGTTGCTTAGGGCCAAGTTCCTGGTTTCAAACTTTAGTAAAGAAAAAAAGGGCTGAGGGGATGGCAAAGAAAGAAAACTCCTTGTCCCAGATCTATGTCAAACCAATGACATATCGAGCTATAGCATGCATGCGACAAACGTGCTATGTGAATGAAAAGAGGGAATATCTTACATTACAAATATTACTGCAGCTACTGAGTGAGATTACCAGAGGCTTGCCAGACTAAATCTGGTTACAGAACTTTCATCAGACAATGTCTACAGAATGTAAGCTACAAAGCCACATCTCCATACTAGGAGATGCAAGAATACTGGGCTTACAGTTCCTGCACAGCACCAGAATCATGAAATTCATCGTCTCCTCCAGCAGACCCATCAAACAGCCCCATGCTATGATTTATCCCTGCAATAGAAATATTAATGTGAAGCTAACTGGTCTTCCAGTCCACTGAGTAAGATGCAGATGGCCTGGTAAGGCTCCATCAGTCAAAGGGATAAGCAAACCGGGAGGGGCGTTGAACCCAGGCCTCACTCAGTGTGATGGAGTCACACAGCTCCCCATTTGCATTTCTCTTAGCATGTTATAATAACTTGAGACTTTGAGGCCACACTATTAAGATATGT
>PVJA010029520.1:0-26574 GCA_004027025.1 Myocastor coypus
TTTTTTTTTTCCTTGCTGGGTGGTCAAGGGCAAGTTGAAGCAAGACCTGTATAACAAAACATTCATTTTTTTGTATCTTCCAGGGTCAAATCCCCTCAGGATTAACTTTGGGACCATAGACAATACTTTTTAGAACTGTTGTTAGTGTCAGCCTTCGAGATGAGTCACAGCCATTGCTTGGCTAGTTTGCTTTCTGTGAAAGCCTGAGAGAATGTTTTTCTCTGGGTGACTCTCCTTAGACGCACTATAGTTCATTCATCCCTTTCGTCTGAGGTCCCATAATCTCCTTGACCAGAAAATTTGGGACACCTCTGAGTTATAGGATATTACAGCACAGGTTCTCTTATATCCTGGGTCCTTATTGGCCTTGAAGGGCTAGGGCCAAAATATTGGCTATCCTTATAGCCCTTCTTTTTCTCCAATTTTTGGTCTGTTAACTTACATTCTTAACCCTCCAGCAGAAAAGTCCACACACATTTTAGAATATGAACTAAGTGCCAGATAACTATTTTATGAGCTCGTTTATAAAGATGAGTAATGATCCCTGCCTTTAAGGAGTTCAAAGACTAGTAGTGGTGATGTGTCTTGTAAACAAATACGGTATAACTGCTTCTGTGAAGGTAATAGGTAGAGGGTGGTTTTAGAACCCAGAAGAAGAATACATAATTCAGTAAAAGGAAGGACTAATGTGAGTGTTGTAAAGGGTGTGTTTAGTTAATGAAGCCGGCTGGAAGAGGTGGTGTTTGAGCTATTTGAAAGGCCAAGTAGGAGTCAGGCAAATTAATGAAGGAGGAAGAGGAATCTGTAGTCAAAGGAAGAAGCAGTGTCACATGATACGACAATATAAGATCAGTAATGATTATAGTTATTGGAAATAAAGCTGCAATCAATAATGAAGGGTCAGCCACAGGGAATGACTGAACCTAGTGTATCCATCAAGATTTTTATCATGTATTTTCATATAATTGGGTGAATTTTGAAGAAAAATAAGGGATAGTGAAAATGTGCTGATAAGTAGTTCAAGGTCTGTCTAGGACCTATAGTATGGACTGGGTATAGAGTTTCCTGCCATGTTTGAAGAGTGTGTGTATACATGGTAGGAGTGGATAGGGGAAAAAAAGAAAGTTTTCAACTGAGAAGGAAAGAGAGGTGTTATATAAACTGCCTTCCATTTCACTTATCTGAATAGACATATTCAGATAGGGCTGCAGGGCTGGTCATGGGCCAGTTTGAGTCTCAGACATTTTGGTATAAATAGAAGCTGGTGGAGCTGAGTATTAGCAGGCTTACAGGTACTCTGTCTGCCTTTCTCAGATTCATTGTTCAGGCAGGAAGTTTCTTGGCCCTGCCCTCCCTGTTTCTGCCTTACCTGGGTTTTGTGTTGGGGCACGATCTCTGCTTGCACTTCTTCCTTATTTTTTTTTTTTTCCCCTCTGAAGGACTCCCTTCTCTGGAAACCACGTCCAGGGCACCTTTGATTTGCTTTAGAGGGATATGGGCACAGAGATCTGTGTTTCCATTCCCAGCTTAGAGCAGCTATCTGAAAAGAGAGTTTTTGTTTGGGGAGAGAGAGCTTTTCATTTATAAACATATGAAGGGTTTTGTTTTGTTTTTGATGTTGGTTAGACACTCAGATATAGTAGAAATAAAAAATATGTCTATTCAGATAAGTGAAATGGAAGGCAGTTTGTATAACATCTCTTTCTCCTTCTCAGTTGAAAACTTTTTTTCCCTATCTGATAATTCATTGACAAGAGACTAAGCATAAACCCTGAGTTCCTTCTAGATTTTGATAGCTAAAAATGTGATATCTAAGAGAATACTTAGTATAGTTCACATTTAGGAAAGATCCACTTGCAGATAGGCACATTTATTTGTAAAAGGCAACAGACTCTTCAGTTGCGCATAACTAGTCAGATATTTAAGATGGTTCAAAATGACAGGATGACAGACCATGTCATGCACCAGAAGCAATGTTTGGTGATAAGCATGTCATTAAAACAGCAGGAACATCGAGCCTGAAGAGCTTGGCTTACATTAATTAAATGGTACACAGAGGCTAAAAATATTTCTTTCAAACTACCAACAGTCAGATTAAGTAGCCTGTATAGTTATTCTTCAATTCACCTCTTTTCATAAATGTTTCTGTCTTTAAAGGAGCTGTTTTAGTACTTGAGTGAAATTATATCAAAATTCCCAGGATAGAACATCACTGAAAACACTTCAAAATCCTGTGTTTTACCTATAAATAGATTTAAAATGTACTAGAACATCTCAACGGGTGTCCTTCTGTACTTACCATTAAAGTTGGTATCCTGGTAGGTTAATACCCTGCCTGAATTTGGTAACTGCTTGTAACCCAAAATTTGGGGCATGTATTTGAGAGTTGGAGTAGAATATTATGTTGTTGTTTTGGTCAGTTGAGCCAAGATGTAAGTATAACTCACGATAATGCTTGGCACTAGGTCTTCCTGTCTATTTTGTTCTATTCTCATTCTCTTCCTTAACCCATTGACTGCTTCTTCTCAGGTACCCAGTTGTCTTCACCCAGCCCTGACTTGTTGGCTTTCTATGCCTCATTCTTTGGCTCACACTTCTGTTCCATGATCCTGCATAATCTTTCACCCTCAAATAGAGCTTTCCTTTTCTGCTCGGTACCAAGTCTGTGTGTCTAATGTCATGTGTCTATATATTTCCATCCAGATAATTCATTACTGTCTTTAAGTTTAGCACTTACAATATTGAGCTGGTTATCTTTTTTTCTCCAAAGAATACACCAGTAAATGGAGCAAAAGAATCTTTATAAATGAATGTTAGAGAGCAAGTTTGTATATCATACACTGAGAAACATATATATTAAAGGAGGATCAAAAATCCTGGGTAAAAGATCTGTTCAACTGACAGTTTGGAAAAGTTGGTTAGCTATTTAGAAAAAATAACATTATAGTTCATTTCCTATATCTAACCAATATTTATACGTATGTATATATGTATATATGTATATGTGTATATATGTATATATGTATATATGTTAAAAGTAAAATTAAGGTAGAACGAAATATAGACTATTCATTCGTCCTTGTAATGGAAAGAAATCTTATAAGCATAAACGCAAGAGAAAAATTCATAAGGCAAAATAATGGAGATTTATATACTTTGATGATCAACAAATTTATTGACTAATTCTTTTTGGAATATATCCTAGAAAGTAATGAAATATGTGCATGAAAACTGCACTTAGAAATGCCTATAAGATTATTTGTAGTAGTGTAAAATTGGAATCAACTAGAATTTCTTGGAGAATGGTTATGTGACATCTATGCAGTGGAACATTATGAAATAATAATGTTTATGAAGGTTTTTAATGACATAAGAAAATGCTAAAGATAAATATTTCATTGAAATGAATAGAATTTACATGTAAATTATTTAACATTCTTTGGCTTCAGTTTCTTGTAAAATGAGGGTAATACATATGGCTCATAGGATTTTTTGAGAATTAAATGAATCAATGCCTTTAAAAAAATACAGTCACTGTAAATCATAAATGCTTCATAATTCTGACCTATTAGTATAACTTGTAGGGACTGGTGTCTTTCGTTGTCACGGAGAGTGTCCTGAATTATCAAGCACAGTTATGTTGCCAGTGATGGCAGCAAGGGTTGTCCTACACAACAGGTGTTCCCTTAATCTGGATCTCACTCATTAAGGACTCTAACCCACAAAACCTGTTGCTCCTGTCACTTCAGGGGTACATGGAGACTTAGGGAAGCAATAAGAAAGTAATAGGAATATATTGTATAGAAGTACTTCTCCATTAGAAATAATGCACTTGAAAACGAATAGGTTGGTAAGATTTTTTTTTTCCAACTCATATATAGTAGGATTTTGTTTTGATACAAAAAATAGTGACTTTTTGATTCTGAGATGCTCTAATAAGAGAATAGAAAAGTGCACCCAAAAGAATTTAGATTTTAATGCAAATTGGGGTCATGTGTACACTCGTTTTGCTCAGCTGCTCATAATTATGAGAGCCCAAAGTGGTTTAGAAGAGTAACAGTGGTTTAAATGTCTCAAGACTCATAAATATTTACTGAGTACCTTTGAGTGCAGGGAATGCTCTTTTGATTTAGCAAAAAAAAAAAAAAAAAAATCATTGCTTAAAGAGGCTATGATCCTATGTGTCTTTCTGCACCCATTTGCTAAGGCTTGTGGCTAGATGTCCCGAGAGCTTCACAGTCATCCATGGAGCCTTTTGGAGGTGGATGGATCTAGGGTGTGTGATGCTAAGATCAAAAATGCCATGCTGAGATTAAGGGTGTGAATGCTATCTGCTCTCAGAATGGCTAGTCTGAATAGATACAAGGGACAGAAGGAGAGCCCTTGTTTATCACCATGCTGCCTTCTGCGTGCCATGAGTTGTTTCTCCTCTGTGATGCTCCTCTGCCAGCCAAGTCTAAACTAAACTGAGCTACAGTGAAGCTTTCCTCCTTTAACTTTGGGTGTTAAGTGTTTTGTCTCAGCAACAAGAAAAGTAACTAAGACACCATTTATTTTGCCACTCTGTCAGTTGTCTCTGTTCATTTACTCAGCTGATACTGATTGGATGCTACCCTTGTGCTGATCATGCATTAGCTCCCATGACACGGCATAGAACTACAGCAGGTATAGGGTAGACATGAGTCCTGTCCTAGTGGAGCACTTGGCAGACCTGTTACTCAGTAGTTGTTGGTGACAGAAAGATATTGTGCCTTAGGATTGCATAGGAGGGCATTCAGAGATATGAGAAGGCTATGGAATGGGCCAAGTAAAAAGTTAATGAGATGTACAAGGACCAGGAGAAAACCAGGACTGGGATGGAATGTATTCCATGGACCCTAGGAAGAGCAGAAGGCACTGGTAAGACATCACCTAGTGTTTGTCCTTGAGCTCCAGGCTCCGCTCAGCTCTTTTTCTCTGTTTTTCAGAAACTCATGAAGTCTGGTTTGTATGTCAGTTTCCCCTCTCACTCAGGCAAGAATCTCTAAAAATGTCTTCATAGGATGAATATGAATCAATCTCTATCTATTTATCTATCTACTTATCTATCTTGGAAGAATTTCAGGTTAGTGCCTGACATTTGGGCAAGACAGTAAAAGAAAAAAGCTGCATAGCCACCAGATTGTCCTAGAGCAGTTGTGGCAAACCTGTGGCATATGCATGCTGCAGGGGGCTGTTTATATCACTGAAAGCTCTGAAAGATTTTCCATCACTATCCCAGAGGGAGGGCCACCAGTCAATCAACCCTGGAAATTCATATGACTGTTGAAATCAGTATTTTAGTATCTCACTATAAAATATAAATTTATAATCAAAATGCTCAGACATTTGAGAAAATTCTCCAACATGATGGATAGAGAATACAATAAAAAAGAAAGCTAAAGGAAATTACAAACAATAGATACTGCACAGGGTGAAAGTATACTTAAGAAATGAAAAGCTTTGATAATTATCAAATATAAAGGGATCAGGGATGTAGCTCAGTGGCACAGCACCCGTCTGGCAAGTGTAAGGCCCTGCATTTGATTCCCAGTACGAAAGCAAGCAAGCTAGCTGGCTGGCTGGCTGCATTCTTAAAAAGAACAGACTACTGCCTTTTAAAAATTAACAATCAGTAAGAATGAGCTAGTTGAAATTAAATTTATGGTGTGTCTGTTTCCCCCAAATAGACCTCAGAAGAGTTAGAAGATAAAGTCAAGGAAATCTTCCTGAAAGTAAAACAGATGTGCAGTGAATTGAACCCTAGAAGAAAAAGAATGAGAAAATTAGGAAGTCAGCCCAGGAAGTACAATATCTAATTAATTAAGAGTTCCAGAAAGAAAAAGGGAGAAAACATGGGAGGAAACCATCAAATAACACATTAATTTCCCAGAATTGAAGGACTCATGTCTCCAAATTGAATAGACCTGTCAGTTACCCGGTGCAAGGACAGTAGTCTGACATACAGCCTCATCATGATGTTTATGAACATCAGAGATAAAGGTAAAATGCTAGAGCTTACAGAGAAGAAAGCAGAAGTCAGGTCTCAGATATAGGACTGGAATTAGAGAGATATCAGGCTTCTCAACAGTACCATGTTAAGCTGGAGCAGAATGAAAGTCTTAAAAATTCTTAATGGGGGCAGATAATCACTCTAATCTAGAGCTCGCTTTTCGGTACCATCAGTCAAGTGCGATAGCAGAATAATTTCTAACTGGCAGCCTCCTAAAAATTGCGCTATTATCCCAGGAACTTACTGGAATAAAGAAGGATTTGGGGTTACAGCTCTGTAGCAGGCACCAAGGCCTCCTGAGAAGAGGAAAGATGGCTCCACTGTATAGGACTCTAGAAAAAACAGGGAAGGGCCTGGGAATGAGTGTCTGATGTTAGTGTGGAGAAGAGGGTTTTTATGTAGTGTGGTGTCTGTGAAAAGAATGAGCATATACATATAAGGAATGAAGCCTGTAGGAAAATGAAATGTGTATCAAGTCCAGGAAGAACAAAATGTTCAAGAAAGGAAATATAATCAAGCTGTACTTAGAGCTCAGCAAAGGGATGGGTGGAAGTAACTTTAGAAGATAGATGCACCAAGTACTGAAGTAGCAGAAACTGTTCTGAGTTGGCTTTTGAGAAATGAACTAAATTCTTATCTGCCATAATTGAAAGTCACATTCTAAATTAATAGTGCAAGAAAACATAAGTAACATAAATGTATGCTTTTGAAACGTTTCTTTCTCCTTTTTAGACCCTTAAGTTGTTGTTGTTGTTTTTGGTCAAGGCATAGGAAGTGAGTTGTTACTGATTTGATGTTGCTTGTTTTTAATTAGATAGTAAAAGTTCTTATGTGACAGAATGTTCGGCACAGAGAGATATTTTTAATAGTTTCTTTGTATTTATACACAAAATAATAATGAGATGTTACCTCTACTAATTTTTCAGCCTTTTGCTAGTAAAATTTCTTTGTTTTCAAAGTCCAAGCAGTAAAGAAACCTTACCTGTCCACATCCTGGCAACTGTTAGCCTTACCTTGATTTTAGAAGGAAATAGACTGATGCATGTTCTAGATTCCTCATCCTTGAGCTTAGGCTTGGGTTCTCAGCTTGCCTAGAAGGAAGTGGCATACCCTCCTTAACACCCAGCTTTAGGGACTAAAGTGACCCCATTTATCGTGGTGGGGTGAGTGAATACATAACAGTGGTTGTGTTTTATTTTTGAGTATAAATGTAATAAAGTAGTAAAGTCTTTTTTTTTTTTTTTTTTTTTTTTCCCCCCCCCTGGGACCAGGGTTTGAACTCACAGCCTTGCACTTGCCAGGCAGGCACTTGTGCCATGGAGCTATCTCCCTAGCTCCAAAGTAGTGAAGTCTTAAGTTAGAGTAAAAATGTATAAAAATATTGTGAAATGTATCATATTGTTATTCTTCCAACTTGTAACTTATATAAGTTATCTCTTGGAAATAGAATGAGCCCAGTCTTGTGGCTCTGTGTTTGGAAAACAAGTGCACTGTGTCATTGTGGTGACAGGTTATCAAGTCTTTTTGCCAGATTAGGGAAGGTCTGTGACATGGGCACATGGCCAAGTGCCTTAGCCTTCACTAGCAGGTGATGGATTTTCCAGAGGTCCCCTGGCATAATATATTATTTAAAAATAGATGATAAATACCAGGCACGAAGGCCCAAAGATCTGGAGGTGGCTGCTGCCAGGAACAGAACTGGTTATTGAAAGAGCTAGGGTGGGATATGCTGCATTTCACTATCCTCATTATAAAGCCCATCCATAAAAACCAAAAAGGTCCCTGCAATGAGTAAGGACAATGAGGGAGGGAATAAGCTCTCTGAGAAAGCATTGGAGCACAGGGAGGAAGATGCTCTGTCCCTTCTCCCTCAGGGGCCAGTCAGTTTTTGGGCTGCGTGAGGATATTTAAGGAAGCACCATTGTTTTCCCCCCTCTTCTAGCAAGCAGGTTTCTTGCAGCTCTTCTCTCTAGTGCAGCTTCCTCGCTGTATTAGTATGTCTTGCACTCGAGACCTGCAGCCAATAAGCTCTTGATTTCTGTGTGCCTCCTATTCTGCAGCTCCCTCACTCTTGAATGATAGTGTAGGATCCCGAGTTGACATTTATTTCCCCTCCACACTGGGAAGACATTATCCCATTGCCCTCAGATGTCTATTATTGCTGATGAGCAGTCTGCATCCTTTGTAGGTCATTTGTATTCTCTGTCTGATAGTTGAGCCAAGATGTTTCCAGGTGTGGATCTGCTTTTATTTATTTTTCTCCAGGCTCGGTATGCTTTTTTTTTTTTTTTTGTCTTTTGTCTTTTTGAGACAGAGTCTTGCTATGTAGTTCAGGCTGGCCTTGAGCTCACTTTTGTAGCCCAGGCTGGTCTTGAACTTGCACCAATCCTCTCCAATGTGCTGGGATTATAGGCATATGCCACCAGGCCCCCACAGCTTCATTATGCTTCTGAACTTAAAGTTTATACCTTGGACTGGGGAGGTGCCTTCTGGGTGAATTTGTGATGGCCTCTGCCAGGGCCCCAACTTTATGGAGTGATCCACTTTCTGGGTCCATCTCACTCCTCCCCACCCAGTTTAGGTCCAGCCACTGTCCTGCCCCATGCCCAAGCCAGATTCAAAGTCAAGGGCTCTGATTTCTCTTTTTCATGCATGGCTTAAGGTAAGTAACCTCAGCCAGAGGAGTTCCTCCAGCTAATGGCAGAAAGTTTTCTGACCAGAGAGGATTCTGGGACTCCTAGCTTTCCACAGAAAGCCATTCCTGTTCCCACCCACATGAGCTTTTATGACTGTTCTCCTGGGTTACCAACAGCTGATGTCTGCCCAGGTAGCAGAATTGATCAGATCACACGTATTGAGTGCTTACTATCGGCTAATGTGCCTTTTCACCCTCCTAACGACTCTATGAGGCCATCAGAAAAAAAGTGGAGAAGTCAGAGTGCCTTCTCCTTGATCCACCTTGGAGTCCTGTTCTTGACCTCTCTGCCATCCTGTCTCAAAGGCTTACCCCTGGGTGTCAGTTGGCTTTAAACTCCTGCCTCTGCTGTGGCCCGAGAGGATTGTTCTTGCTTGTTATGAGTTTGGCAGTGCCCCTGTGTGTGTGCATGCACGTATGTTGTATGTATTTATAAATCTGTGGATCTGTGTAAGTACATGTGTGTAAATACGGCTCTCTTTTTCATATTTTGTCTCGGCCTCCACCACTGTTCACCACACATCTACATCTGCCTAGACTGCTGTCCCGACTATTGGCTGGTAAACACCCCCTGTTTTAATTGTGACCTTTCTGAATGGATTTTAGGAGCACAAGCATTTTATCTTATTTTACCTGTGTTTTAGAATTTTATGGAATTCTATCATAAATCTTCTGAGTGAAAAGGCCATTCAGCCCATTTTGTTCTACAGGATAGGCAGGATTACAGCTAAACTAAGCACAGCAGCTTTTATTAGCAAAGATTCAGCCTCATTATTTTGACTTAGTGAAATCTCTTACTGTGGTACAGGATCTTCCTTAATTTATTAGCTAATTATTTGTATACAGAAGTATTGATAGTATCCTGTCTTATTTGTTTAGAGTTGGTTATTTCCTATTTATTAATGTCATTCCAGTTTCTGTAATTGAAATATATTTTATCTGCTCGAAAAAAAGGAAGAAAATTAGAGAAGAAAATATATTTATTTGCTGAACTGTTATGGGAGTTATAATTCTTTTCCTTCATAATTCTCAAATAATTTTCCAGTAATGTTGAGATTTCATTAAAGCATCAGGCTTACTTGAAATTTAAAGCTGGCGTGTATGTCCCCCCCCCCCACACACACACACAGTGATTTGAAATGCATGTCAGTGGTGTCAATCCTTAAAAAAGAGAGAGAGAGGACGCTGCTGGCCCTTGCCATTGCTGGCTGGTAGGGATAGCCACTCAGTGGATAACAACGTCTGATAATCACGCTGTGCCACAGCTAGATTAATTAGAAACCAGTGACTCAACCCTTGTTTTGCTTATCTGAAAGCTTTTATCTGCATGTAGTACAGAGCCCCTAGCAACTGGGAACACCTGCCTTCCAGAACTAGGAAAGCTTTTTTCTACACATATCTGGGAGGACATTCTCCTCTTTTCTCATCAGCCGGTCTACAAAAGTATGTGGGGCTCTGCAACCACAGATGTGTAGAACTGACCTTGGCAGCTATGGAATGAAAACCAGAGCAGTGTTTACTACATTGCAGAAAGCTTTCTTTTATTCCCTAGTGTACATGCTGCTGCTGGAAGAAGAAAGAGGATGAAGAGGGGAGGAAATACGACTTGACGCCTGCCTCCTGGCAGCTAACAGTGCAGATACCATGCTTTGTGTCGGAGATTCTTTCTTAAACCCAAGTAGTTGCCCCAGAAAGGTTTCACCTCCCTAAAGAGATGATGATGTGTGTACTTTTAAAAGAGATTTAGAATTAATTTATTTTTAAAATTTCTTATAGACTTATTTAAAACTAGGTAACCTGTACTGTTCTCACTCTATGAACATGTTGCCCTTAGGCTGACTTTGGTTTTGAAGGACCTAGCAGGTTTAGAAATATTTGACTATTCTAGAGGGTATCTGGCTGGCATGCTTTCCTGACCCTTAATTCTAAATGTAATTGTGAAGTTGTTTTTCACTTAAAGCTTAGAAATAAAACAAAATCAAGAAAATATCATTAAGGAGAATATTTAAATGCATACATTTATAATCAGATCTCTCTTTAATTCAGTGTTCGTTCACACTTAGACAATGTTTAGCTATTTGACTAACAATACAAAATGTGACAGTTTTCTATTAAATATTTTTTCCATTCCAGTGATTTACTTTAATGTAATCTGCAGAACTTATAATTACACTTTGTTCTCAGACCTGGAGTTGCTCTCAGTGTCCTTCCAACCCCTGGAAGGAGGCGCTTCTGGTGTGAGGTGTCGCTGCCACACCTCTCTGTGCCTGCAAAAGCGGCGAGGCTCAGAGCTCATCGTCACATGTCGGAGGGTTTCCTCTCTGCTCTTACACTCGTCCTGTGGCTCCTCCTTGCTTTTTCACACTGTTAGTTGGATGTCAGGCCTTAAACTCAGATGGCTCCAGACGAAGATGGACTTTGGCCTTCAGCAGGCAGCAGGACCTCACCTCCCTCCCTTGGAGAAACATTTAGTTATTTTCCTGCCATACACACAAAGACCCTCAGTGGATGTTTTATAATAAAAATAAAATAAAACTTTATAGGCAAATACAAAAATAGAATAGCAGTAGTTAATGCCTGTATTTTTTATCTTTAAAGTAATTATTCAGAGTACAAGACATGGAAAAACATTCCATTTTACAAAGGAGAAAAAAGCAAATAATACCTTTCACCGGATTCCTGCAGGTCTCCCTCTTTCTGTTATCTCCCCTTCCTCTGGCAGCTTTATGTGCAGCCTTCCCCACGCGCCGTCTGGGCTATGTAATCCTGTGCTTCTGCTTTCTGCCAATACATGTTTTTTTTTTTTCCCGAGTTGATTGACCATTCTTTGTGCATGTTGTGTTTTGGAATTCTATGTTTAAGCTTCTAAAAAGTGTTCATGGATCTTTCTTGGATGACTTGACAGTACCTTATTTAGAATATGCATGTAACAGCCATAATAATTATTTCTTCTGTACACTTATGTAATCATAGAGGAGGAGTCCATATAAAAGAATTTTCCAAGTATCTATTACCCTTTTGATTTTTTTTTTTTTAACTTTGGCATGGGACTCTTTGAAATACATTTTATAGTCTCCTTTCAAATGGGATAGATTGAGCATAAAGTAACCTTTTTGTGATTGTTCAAGGTTATCAGCAACATCAGTTATTGCACAGTATTGTAATATAATGGGTCCTTGTAGGACTATTGAGGTGTGTGAAGCTATCTGTGTAAGTGGCTAGAGATAGCCCATTCTTTTTAGATTTTATCGTATGCCGCCTTGTGCTTACAGCCACTGCCACTCAGCTTTTTTTTTTTTTTAAAAGCCTCTCATATTTCACTGTAGGAACCCTTTCTTCCTTATTTTCTACTTCTTTTGGGCCTACAGAAGGGCACGGAGAATTTACCAGAGAACTGGAGCTATAGCCAAGGCTATGAATATGGGTCACTCAGAGACTCAGAATGGAGCAAGAAAGGCATCTTTTCATCTCCATGTGGCACGCTTGCCTTTTACTCCCTTTTAATTGGGGCAGTTTGTTGTTGTTTTGCATGTATTGTGGTTCTTCACATCAGCCAAAGCAAAGATCTGCATCCTGCCTACTCATCTTATCTTTGCTTTTGCCTTAATCTCTTCAGATGTGAAAGGATATACACTCATGTATTGCATTTAAAGGTGAGTGTGTTGGCCAGCTTTGTAGTAGTATAAAAAAGTTATCTGAAAAAAATCAACTTAAAAAGAGGAAAGCATTATGTTTGGCTCACAGTTTCAGAGATTTCCGTCCACATTCACTTGACCATACTTTGGGCCTGTGGCAAGGCAGAGCACCCTAACAGGAACACATAGCAGGGGAAGCCCCTTCACCTTAGGGCAACCAGGGAGAAGCACATCCCAGGGACCTAAAACATTCCCCTAGATCCCAACTCTTAATGATTCTGCCATCCTCAGTAAGACCAAGCTGAAGACCTTTAACAGCCAGGTCTTTGGAAAACACCTTATCTACCCAAATACAGCAGTGACCATTTAGAAAAAGTCTCTTCCTTAGCATACAGTCTCTAGAAATGATGTTGCCATATAATTATACCCAGAGAATAACAAAAAGCAACACCATAGCTCTGAGAGGAGTTGCTCGAGCTAGTGGGAGGAATTACGGGGAGGACGCTGGAAGTTCATTCTCCCCAGCTCTGGAAACCTAAGGGACCTCATCTGGCCTTATCCCCAGGTAAGTATCCTGGCTGTCAGAATATCTCTCAGACTCATTGTTTCTGGGAATTCTATAGTCTTTTTCATTTGTTTTGTTTTAATGGTGAAACTGCTCCAGGCAGTCTTCTCATCTTTCCAGGTTTATTTCTGAGCAAGAAACCTACAGTGCTGTATTTAGGAAAGGCCTTTTCCCATTTCCACATGTTCAGATTATTTTCTTTTCCACTTAAAATATGCCCTTGGCTGAGACACTGAGTACAAAAATGGCAAGCTCTTGATAGAAGGGAGCATGCCATACCTAGACCTCTTAATTTTCAAAATGAATCTTATATATCCCTGAAAAAAATAAATCTATAATGTTAGACAAGGAGGTGTCAGTAGATAGAAAATACAGTATAAACATACTATCAAAGATGGCTAGGAGAACAAAAGCTTAGGGAACTTTTGTTGATATAAATATGTAGCAGTTTAAAAAAAAACACTTCACAGTGTTCTCTGACACTATTTCTGTCTCCAACATTCCAGTAGCTCATACAGGCTTTGTTGTGGTGATTTATACTAGAAGCTTATAATAAGAAGTAGCCTGAAATCATGCAGCTGGGTACCATTCATTTTTCTTCCATGCACAGCTCTGGAACCTAAAAAATTGCCCCAGACCTAGAAAAGCTTGTCCCTCCCCAGAATGGTATACCTGGGCATGGAGCTGCCCTCTTGGGTTGTTCTACTTACAGCTTCATTGTGATGCTTTGGGGGTTTCTAGGCAGGGTTTATGGCTACAAGAAAAGAATTTCCAGGGAAATATGGTCCAGTTTAGGATCCAATAAAAGTAACATTTTCTTCCATCGTGAATCAGAACCAGTTGATTAATCCAAATAGAAGACAGACAGGTGGGGATGAATGCATCAATTTTATTACCGATAAAAAAGCTTGATTGGCAGATTCAGTTGGATATGTAGCCAGATGGTTTCTATGTGATACTTTTTGCCTAAGTTGACCTCAGTTCCTCTGAATCATAGGCCTTCCATTTGTGAAGAAAGCTTGGTTCTGTACAGAACTTATCACAGGACCAGAGCAGACCAGACTATAACTCCTCTGGGACTGTGGATGCAGATGAAAAAGGATTCCCACAAGCTTTGTTCTGATGATTTGGATGAGAATCCTGTAATAGAAGTGCTTGGCTGAGGTGGCTGGCCCAGGCGTGTTCAGTTTCCTCTCCCGAGTTCCTTGTTAGAAACATCAGGTCCTTTTGGGGGATAAGAGAAAATGTTACAGCAGAGTTCTGCCACCTAAGGTCACGCAGGTGTGGAAGTGGAGCTCACCTAGATTCTCAAAAAGAGAAGGCATGCAGCCAGTTGTAGTGCCTGCATCTGAAAGGACATGTGAGACACCTTGTTGGGTGTGCTCTGTACAATTCTTTGTCCACACCATGAATATGTACTTGTGGTCTGGCTGTTGAAGGCCTGTGGGATGGGCCTTACTTAGTGGCTGTGTTTATATCTTCTCTGCTTCATATTTGATATTTAAGAGACAGAGGAAGCATTGGCCGTCTTCTTTAGTGCAGCATCTTGGGGAATTTTTTCCCTTCATTCTTTTTTCAGATCTTGGCAAAGTTCGGAAATCACCTTGCCATTGGCATTCCAGAGACAAGTGTAGGCTTCGTGATTCTGGCAGAGATGCGCAGCTAGGCTGAGCTCTTCAGAAGAGCGTTCTGTTCCTCATGGCACAGGGTTCTTGCAAGTGAGCCCAGTGCTTCCCAGCCTTCCATTTCTGGGTACATTGTTGGTAATAAAGACTGCAGCTGGGGCAGGTACATTAAGTATGAATCGAAATACACTAATGTCCCCAAGAGCCAATCATAATTCTTTTCCAAATTTTGATGCATGGATCTCCTTTCACAAGTATAAAAGCAAGAAGTATAGTCAATTAAGAGTTTTGCCATGCTCTGCATGGCAAGCTCTGGCTTCCTCACAGGAGACACAGACAGGTGGGAATTTGTGGTCATCAATCATGTTTTGAATTTTCAGTGATATTTGCCAAGGAGCAGGCCCCCCCAGTGTATCAGGGGGCTCCATCCTTACTTGATAGGCAGAGACTGAGGGCCTGACTAATTCACCCAAGGACACAGGGAGGTTAAGGTCTCAGCTAAAAATAGAAATCAGATTTGCCTGGTCCCCATTCTTAGCATAAAGCACCAGACTGCAGTGTTTGCTAATTATTCATCTCCAGCAAAACATAACCTGGGAGTTTTTCCTTTACAGCCCTTTGTAAACCTTTAAGATGCAAATAGTCACTCATCACATTTGTTTACTTATCAAAGTCAGCTAGCTGGCTTATTTACTTGTACGTTATTGCCTATCCTTTTCTGTGTTTTATATCCCTGCTGAGAACTGGGTGTATAACATGAAAGCACTTTATAAACTTGCAAGTGGCATGTAAATTTTATTTGGTATTGTTATAACACTCATGTTAAATAACTAAAATGCAAACACAAATACCTCCATTTCATAGTGGCCAGTTGGATGGGTAGGGAGGCAAGGTGGTAAACAGGTAACAATCTCCTGAAATAACCTAAGTGGTATCTATATTCATAACAGTGGAACAGTCACTGTGATGGTTTCAATCTTAGATTCTTTTAGAGAAGCACAAACTGAGAAATCTACACAGTGAGGCAAAAGAATAGAAGCATTACTAGAAAAATAAGTAATACGACTTGGGGGAAAGTTAAAGGTTTTGTCAGCCAGAAAAGACATGATTGTACAATGTTTGAATGTGGGCTTTAATATGGATACTTTATTACAGAATTCCCTATACAAATCTTTTGTACATGTTACTAAGAGTCTTACACCATACTTCTTCACCTACATAGGGGCCTTAATATGTGTCCCATGAGTCATTATACTTCTAACATGAGCAAAGATAGGTAGGTGGGTGGGTGAGTACACTGATTGATTAATTGATTGATTCATTGATTGATTGATTGAATTACTATATAGGATGTTTTCTACAGTGATTTTGAGCAGCAGTGAACAGAAGCTCCCAGTACCTGAGTGGATTATGAGTTAGCATTTTAAATAGCACCTGCCCTCTCCCTCTATTCTCTCTGTAATTAATATATTCCTTGAAATCTGTGTAGAAAGATCTCAAGTCTCACCATTTTCACAGGTGAGAGGATTAACTACTCTTTCTTACCCCTTGGCATTTTTTTTAATTTAGAAATAATGCAGACTTATTAAAAGTAGAATGGCACAGTGACTATTGATCCAGCACCTAGATTGTTGGGTGTCCCTCTTTTGGATGAGCCATTAAGAGTTACTTGTAGACATCTGACCTTTTTATCTCTGGATATCTCAGTGTTTATCTCCTAGGAGCAAAAACATTCTCTTACATGGATCCCTGTATAATGGGCACACTCAGGAATGCTGATGTCAATACACTATCCCTAAGTTTCCACATTTGTCTTAGTATTATCCTTTATTTTCCCTCTAATTCAGTATCCAATCAAAGGTTACACCTTGTATTTTAGTTTTCATATCCCTATGATCTCATATTTTGTTTCTCTTGTCATTCTCTGTTCCTCTTTCCTTCCATCCGTCTGTCTGTCCGTCTGTCCTTCCTTCCTTGTCTTAGTTACTTTTCTCTGCTTGCTGAGACAAAATATCTGACTCTCCAAGTTAAAGGAGGAAAGCTTTATTCAGCTTATAGTGTGTAGAGGTTTCAGTCTCTAATCAGCTGGCTTGAAAGTAGGGTGGATGTAGGCAGGCATCGCAGAGGAGAAATCGTTCATGGTGGACAGAAAGTAGCAAACCAAAGAGGGGCAACCACCTTTCTTTCTATCCCTTTTATGTTGCCAGGCTACTTAGGGCAGGTAACATTCACATTCTGAATCCTGCAGCCCTTGATCCTAGCACTGCATCATGAACCAATCCCACCATCACACACTGGAGATCCAGCCACCTCTGAAAAAGCCTCACCTGTGACCTATGACCATGCAACTCTGAAGGACATCTAGACACAAGCTACAGCACTACCCATCCTTCTCCCTGCCTTTTTTTTTTTTTCTTTTCTTTTTCTTGCTTTTCATTTTTCCTTTCCTTAATGATACTGATAGTTTTTAAATATCCAGACTAGACATTTCATCTTGTTATCTATTGATGCCAAGTAGAAACTTTGCCCTATGGAAGTTTGGCCTTGTTTTTTCTCCCTTTGCTTTCCCTTTTAAGTACCAAGATTTCATGGCAGGAAGCCCCTAATAAGATGGTATATTCCTATTTCATATGTAAAATTAAAGGTGATGTTTTCTTCCTTAGAAAAGATGTCTACCTTGATAAACTCTTTCAAGGTTGATGAACATAGCATCAACCTGGAGCTCAGGTTGATTAATTGATTGATTGATTGATTAATTGATTAATCAATCAATTAACAAGCAGGCTCAGCCTGCTCTGGAGGTGGGGCTGGTACAGCATGTGGTGCTGGTGATTGAACCACGGACCCTGCAGTTGCCTAAGCTTGCCTAAGCAGGTGCTTTAGACCACTGAGCCATCTCGCTGGCCCTAGCAGGTACATTTTGGATAGAGTGACCTGTGTCCTAGGAACTGGCTTGTTGGTGTCCATAGGCCTTGTTTGAGTTGCTTCTACCATATCCATTCCCTCTGAAGCACCACATAATATTTCCTCCTTAGGACACTTGTTTCCTTTCTCAGCAGTCATCAGATCCTTTAGTTTAATGCTAATCTTTTCATACAAAAGAAAGTAGATCTCATTTGGGATCATGAGGGTATCTCAGTCATGAAATTAATATTTCTTGGAAAACAGTTCTGTCATTCCCATAGTCTTCCAGGTATAGAGTCTCATCTGTGAATTTTATAACAGTTGAGAATAAAAGGCCAACTTTGTTTCAGTATGGGGCAGTTTAAAAGGAAGGAGCCTTTTAAATATTTATTTACTTTTAAAAGTTTTGGGCAAGAGAAATATAAATATTTGATGTTGCCGGGCGTGGTGGTGCACGCCTGTAATCCCAGCACTCGGGAGGCTGAGGCCGGAGGATCGTGTGTGAGTTCGAGACCAGCCTAGGCTACCAAAGTGAGCTCAAGGCCAGCCTGAACTGCATAGTGAGACCCTGTTTCAAAAAGACCAAAAAAAAGCAACTATCAATATTTGATGTTGAAGTAGAAGTAAATGTTTATCTTGGCCTCATCCCAAGGTTTTATACTTTTTAAAAAAAAATTCTTATTTATGTATTTGATGTATTTGGTACAAGGTCTTGCTACACAGCTTGACTCATAGTGATCCTCCTGTCTCAGCCTCCCCAGTGCTGAGATTACAGGCATGGGCCATCGCATCTGGTTTCGGGGGTCGGCATGGCACACCCATGCCGTCACAGTATGTGGTACTGTGGATTGAAGTGTTCTTTAGCTTGCCAGTCAGGCACTTAGACTGCCAAGCTATCTCCCCAGCCCACAAGGTTTTATTTTTAATGGGTAATTTTGTTGTTGAGGACAGCAGCTTTTTAAAACTTCATTCCTTCATTATCTTTATGTCTTCTTTGTCAACTCACATTTCAGAAGTAGCTACTTCTTTAGAAGATAGGAAATCACAGATATAACAAGCTGCAGTGAGGCGAATGTAGCAGTTGGATCAGTTGGCAGGTTTAGAATTGTTTAGCTTGAGAGGAGCTTGTTTCTTTCACCTGAGGACAACGCTCTTTCCAGACAGACATAGATGAGCATTACCCAGGAAAATTTTGCTTCACTATAAAATTGAGAAAATGAAGCAATATGAGCTTCTTGACACATTAAGAAATATGGTCTCTGTTCCACTGGAAATAGCACAGTAATTATCACAAAAGGTGTTGGTTATCATTTAAGGAGGAAATATTATGTTGACATACTACATAATTTTAGCATCTGTTGTGGCGTACCTTGGATTGTAAATCCAGACTAATGCATCTGTGGAACTCTTTAGACCTTTTCTCATTAGATTCCCTTGCCTCCTAAAAAAGTTTGTGTGTTGGCAATTTAACTGAAGTGAGCACTTGCATTTAATAATAGTTTCTTTCTGAAACTAGTATTACTAAATGTCTATCAAGCTACTTTGTTTAATCTATGGCAGGATAATTTGTAAAATAACTGGTCTTCCTTAGCGATTAAAGAAACCAAAGCCTAAAAGAGCTTAGGCCATTTGCACAAGGGTTCACTACTACTAAGTGGTAGGCGTAAGATCTCACTTCAGATCTTGCTGCTTCAGTTTTTGCCCCTGTTTGTGGATTGTAAAAGTTTCCTCCAAGATCAGCTTAATCACCACTGAGTAATACCAGGTTAATAACTACTAGGACTGTACTGGGATAGAGGAACAGACCAGTCAACCTGCACACTCTGTTTTGTGTTTACTGGTGGCCAGATGTTCGCTAACCTTCCTGTTAAGAATTAGTGCAATAGTAGTTGGACCACTGACTTCCAACATCAAAGTAGAAGTAGAAGCCAAGTAGTGTCCTGTAAGAATGCCCTATCTAGGCCACACCGGACCCAAGACTGGCACATGCCAAAAGTCCAGCATGGTCCAGTGGTGCATTGAAAGTTAGACATGTGGCTCTAGTGCAGAGCCAGACTTAGATAGGCTGCCTATTTCCAGCCATATGTGGCATACGTGCTCAGAGTAGCCACCTGAGCCTGCAAAGTTGCACCCCTCGGTAGGAAATACTTTTTCCCTTGATCCTGCTGGGGCAGCATTGGTACAGGTGAGCATGTGGAGCTGAAGGATGGAGAACTGCTGACCATGCCTCATACCTCTCTTCTATGACCAGGAAATGTGCCTAGGAGAGGTTGGACTTGAACGAAAGTGGACATCGAGCACTCACCTGCTCCTTTTCCAGGGGAATGCCTGAGTGCTGACATAGGGAATATGCATAATCATGTTAATTTAGTCACATGTATGTTTAATATGTATGTAAAACTAGTGCCTCTTATCCCGTTCAGGCCCCTCATTAAATTTATTCAGTGAGGATAATAATTTTGCTGATGAAATTCCACTTTTAAAAAAATTAACTGCATGGTTTCGTACAGCACAAGAAGTTTTCCATTTGTTTTGGGTAAAAATAAAAGGACTTGGTAGAAAGGGGTTCTGATGAGAGAGTGGGGACCTTTCTCTGTGGCAATGAAAATTGATCATGTGACAACTTGCTTTGCATATGAATCAGGGGGAGTTTATACTTTGAAACTAATTTATGATTAGCTGTAAGATAAAAGCCAACTTTACTGCTTTATTTTGACTTAATGAATTTTAATTACTTTCCATAAATTAAGACATTTGCGTGGTATGTCCTAATTTTCACATTTGTTATAACTGTATAGCACAAATTTGACAGAATAATTGCCATGTGGGGTTTTGGAAAACATCACCTTATAGTCTTTGTTTTAATAACCTAGAGAAATTGTCAACTGGATTTTCATGGAGGACATCAGCCCTGCTGTGTCACCTGAACTTTGTGGGGATGCTCTGATGGTCACTGGGTTTGGGGTGCCACTAAGCATTGCAGACTCGCCAGTCCAGTACAGGTGGGGGGACCCTTGCAAGGCAGAGAAGTGGTGTGAACTGCAGACTGTTTTGAAAGACGTACATTTTTACTCTTTGGAACCACATCTCAAGATATGTCCAGGATAGGCCCCAGAAGCTGGCTTAAATAAATAGATTTATTTGTAATTAGTAGAATTCGAGGGCCAGCATGGTGGCACAGGCCTATAATTCCAGCACTCAGAAGGCTGAGGCAGGAGGATCACTTTGAGTTCAAGGCCACCCTAAGCTATATAATCAGACTGTGACTCAGGGAGAGAGACAGAGACAGAGAGACAAGACAGAGAAATTCCATACAAAATACTCAAATTCTAGAGAATTTTTAAAACTTGTATAGCTTATGTAATCTCCGTTCTATTTTCTTTTTTCTTTTCTTTTTTTTTTTGAATGTTTTTTAAAAAAATTTTTTATTTTTGAGACAGGGTCTCGGTATGCAGTTCAGGCTGGCCTTGAGCTCACTTTTGTAGCCCAGGCTGTTCTCAAACTCACACTGATCCTCCTGCCTCAGCCTCCTGAGTGCTGGGATTACAGGCATGCGCCACCACGTCTGGCTCTGTTAATTTTCTTATTTTTTAAAAAGATGCATTTGGTGCACAACTACACAGCTCGGACCCTTAGTGATCCAACAGCCTCCCCAGTGTTGGGATTTATGGGCATGTACCACCATGGCTGGGTCTCGGTGGCTGGCTCAGCATGCCCTGGGGCAAGGCTGGTGCCAGCACAGCATGTGATGCCAAGGCTGAAAGCCCAGACCCTATGCTTGCCTAAGTAGGCACTTACATTCTGTTAATTTTTTTAGCAAATTTTTCCCTAGTGTTTAATGTAGATTTAGAGCTCAGTTCAAATTAATCACAAATGTTTCTTAAACATTAGTAGCATTTTAGAGTTTTTCGTTGCCAGTGTGTGCAGGAGTCCACAGAATTTACAGTTTTATGTTGATTGGGCAAACATGAGAGCATTTCATGATTAGTTCTTAATTTTCAAAGGACATGTCCATATATGCTATGTAGTTACAGTCTAGTTTTCTCAGATCTCTGATGCCAGGCTCAGCTGGCTTCTGCCTGGCTTGGGCCAACAGGAGGCTCTGGCAAAAGAGTTCAGATACAGGATCCTGTGGGGCATTTCTCCCGTGTCTGCCTCCACTCCTGTCTCTGTGGTGTCGGGTCCACTGTGTCCCCGCTTTTGGGAGATAGGTCTGCTGTGTGTCCAGCATGCTCTGATGGCCCCAGACCTAGCATTCCCCATATGTTGCTTCGCCCTTGATCCTCCAACCCTAGGATGACAATGGGTTCATGCTGTTGAGAACCTGCTGAGGGCTGGGGAGATAGCTCAGTGCCTGCCTGGCAAGTACAAGGTCCTGAGTTAGCTTTCTGGTTCCAAAGGGAAAAAAAAAAAAGTTTTTTCAAGAGCACCTGCTGAGAATGTACTCAAGTGGTATCCTTTTCTCAATCACTACATTTTATAAAACAGTTTTACTTGCTATCTTTTCTTTTGGGCATTGATAAAAGAAATGTTAAGTTACCCCATTATCTTAGGTAATGTGTGTTCAGCTTGCTGTTCTATTTAGATGGGATAACAAAGAAGAATAAGGCAGAATGGCCCAGTTGCCTTCAGGGAGCTGAGACTGGTATGGAGAGAGTGCCCTCAGAGCTGAGAGGAAGGAACACCTAGTCAGGGTGGTGGCAGGAAAGCACTCCCACAGAGGCCAACATCTAAACCTCTTGCCATCTGCTTAGGTCCTGCATGAACAAATGCAGAAAGGCATTACTATCAGCCCCACTGTTTGTGCAAAAGTATGCTTAATGCCTGGCTGCATGACAGCGTGGCCAACATCTAAACCTCTTGCCATCTGCTTAGGTCCTGCATGAACAAATGCAGAAAGGCATTACTATCAGCCCCACTGTTTGTGCAAAAGTATGCTTAATGCCTGGCTGCATGACAGCGTGGAGTTAGGGCCAGTGGTGGAAAAGGAAGCCACCCAGGGAGCAGCTGGATCACCAAGGGCAGGAAGTTCCCGTGAGCATTTGGCTGCATCTGATCAGTGACTGCGAACAGGGAAGTAGGAATTTGGGCAGAGAAGCACATGAGCAGGTTGACCCCTTACAGCAGTCAGACCAGTGTCTCAGAGGAGATGCTGAGGGCAGAGGAGGCCTCTGATTGAAGTTGGAATATTTGATTGGAGGCCTGACTGATTCCAGAGGATATGGGAAGAAGGGCGAAAATCAAGGTACATCAAGGAGCCGAATGTGTAGAACTTGAGGAATTACTTGGGTGGGTTTAGGTCTCATTAAATGATGGTCTGCTATACTCAGAGGTCAGCATGTGTTTGTTTGGCTGGGCTAAAGGAATCTCAGAGCTGGAAGATTTTCCTAAATCAGGGTCACCCTGTCTCCGTGGAGGTCTCATGTACATTTTTGGGTTGTTTACACTGCCTTATCTACTGGATGTATTTTAAGTTCAAAACAAATTATGATTTCAGCTCTGCTCATGTTTTACAAGCAAGCCAAATACATGATTCTTTTCGAAAAGCATTCATTGCTCCCACTCACCATCACCACCTCAGTATGCTGTTCAAGGCCACATCTGCCCAGTTTCTCTCTGCCAGTCATGAAAATTGTTGACCCTCCACCCACCATCTATTTCTCTCAACTCCCACTGCTGTCTGGCACAGCTTTTCCATCTTCTGATGAAATAAAATAATTAATCTCCTAGAAGATAAACCATTTTGTGAATACTGGGCGAGGAATCCTGTCATAGAACATCCTCTACTAATTGAGAAAACCTATGGGTTCACCCCCTACCCTCCACAAGCCAGAGACCTTTTAACAGAGTTAGAAGGCACACAGCACTGTCCTCTAGAAGTCTAGTGTCTGGAAACAGACCGATGGAGAGGGAATGTGGCAAGAAGTAAAACCCTACAGACAGCAGCTGCCTTATTTCCAGTAGAATGTGAGGTGCTGTTCTGGAGTTTTGACTCTGCAGTATTATTAGTCTTAAGAGCTAAAAATAATACACTTTGTTCTGTGAAGATTCAAAATAGAGTGTAATGGTAAGGGGTCTGAGTTCCTAAACAATAAAGTGCGTCACACTGGCCAATCTTGATCTTGTGCTTTCCCCCGTTATCCATAAGACAAGGATCCTGGCAGTTTCTACCCCAGTTGCTAGGAAGATGAAACGCTAGCTGCATGCAGTGTGCAGAGCATCCGGGTGACAACATCCTTCTCTATCCTGGGGCCTCCCTGAGGCAAAGAGAGGTGTAAAGACCAGGTAAAAAGGTGTGCAAGAACCAAGGGTCTTGGTTTCCTGCATATTAGAACTGTTACAGAGAACCCTGTGGTCCTTTACAGACACTTAGATTAGTTACAAAGAAAACCAGTACATACAGGCTCTTTTCAGGGGGAGTTAGTGTTTTGTGTTTTCAGGATACCCCTGGGTCACATTGTACTTCATACATAACACACAGTTGTTCCTTAGAGAACTTCCAGAAACAAGTAGCAAGTCACCCTTTAAAGGATCACTGCTGCCTCTGAAACCTTCCATGAATATGTATTGCTTTCCTCTGCATTTGAGTTCAGCACATATGAATTGAACAGCACACTTTTTGAGATTCTGCATAGGCTGTGGGGATTTGAGGATAAGCAACCAGCCCCATCCTCATGAGGGTTGTAATTGTATGGAAATACATGTGAGCACTTCGGTCCACAGTGAGGAAAGCACAAACAGCAGAGGTGTGTGGAAGGTCAGAGGGGCTGCACAGGAAAGAGAGAAGTGGAGGCCGCAGAGAGGTGGTACCATCTCAGATCCAGAGGGAGAAGGTCAGAGGTCAGGTCTGTGGACCGTGGCGTGTGGAAGGACGTAATAGGAGGTTGACGATGTAGGAGAGGCATAGGGTGTGGTGAGCTTGGCCTCTGTCCTAGGGCCTCTGGGGGCCACGGAAGTACTTTAGGCAACAAAACACCACAACATCCATTTTTAACAGGATCACCCTAGTGTGGAAGATTGAAAAGCATGTCAGAGATGGTGGCAGGTTTGTGTCACCACTGCAGAGTCCCTGAGGGCAGGGACAGGGGCCTCTTTCTCCCTAGATCTCTAATGTTTAACATCATAGACATTCAAGCAATGCTGTGGAGCCAAGACGGGTGCGTTGAATTTCCCAGCTCTGCATCCTCTCCTCAGATCATGCTGACCTGGACTTCCATCTGTCAGAAGCAGCTTGATGCAGATCATAATAAATTCTCTTTGCTTGGCGTTCTTTTAACTGGCACTCTCTGCTTACTAGCCCCTCTGTGCAACTATGCTGGAGTAGTGATTGATGCTTATAATTTTGACCCTGATGTACTTCAAGCCTTCTAAATCATTGGAAAAAGATTAAAGTGTATTCAGCAGTGCACTAATGTTTGTGTATTTTACTGCATTTTTTGTCTTTGGACGCTGATGGCTTATTGAGTGCCTGTGTACCTAGACCCATTGTGACTCTGTGATCACCCACAGCTCCAAATGCGTGGCACAGGCAGTATTTTGCATGTCCAAAAGCAGAGATCTGAGTTCTCTTGAGCCAAAGTGAGAGTAAAAGCAGTGGTTAGAAAAGCAGTGGGACTGACAAGGCAGAATTGGAGCAGACTGAGCCCTCACCACAGCCCAACCCCCCGGAGGACACAACTCAGGGCCAGGATGCCACACCCATGCTCTGGGTGCTGTGACCCCAGTCACCAGTCTTATCCATGACGCAGTAACCATTAGCCAGTGAAAATGCCAATAACAAGAGCACAGCTCTTTTTGAAAACCATTTTTGGTCTGGAGCCAAACAGATTATTAGGCTCAGAGAGAAGAACACAGAATAGAAGCTACATGATGGCTGTTTGAAACCTGGGTTCTGAAAGGGAAGAAGGGTGGTAATGTCACCAGGGGTAGATCTGTGTGCGTTTCTCTTGGGGAGTCATGTGCTGCACTAAATAGGGATTCTCTGTACAGTTTTTTGTTGTTGTTTTTTTAGAAATTGTTTTATTTTTAATCAGCCTCATTCCTGTTTTGCTTAAGTGTCAGCAGAACAACTCAACACCTGCTCGGGGGTGGTTCCTACCCATTCAGTGACCTGCGTGCTGGGGGCTGCAGACAGACCAATCTTCTGTGGCTGGCTGAGCACCCCAGTCTTCAGTAGGGAACTGCTGGATGGGCACAGAGGGCACCTGCACGCCTTCGGACCAGTCTGCGACCTCAGGCTGAGCAGCAGTGAACTTGGGAACTGGTGCAGTCCATTCACCCTAAAATTTCTCCTTGGTCACAGGCTTTTCAGCAGCAGCCTGCTCTTCCTTTTCAATCTCTTCAGGATCCTGGCAGAAGTAGAGATCAGGCGTGACTTCCCATGGGTGTTCACGGGAAATGGTGCCACGCATGCACAGCACTTCCTGGGCCAGCATCCACCACGTCAGGCCCACAAAGTGAGCTCCCTTATTGTTGCATGGGATGGCAATGTCCACATATAGTGCAGAGGAGAATCTGTGCTGCACAGAGCAGTGGCTGGCAGACTAATGTAAGATGCCTCCATGAGGGGCTGTTGGTCAGCCTTGGGGTCAATAACCCCCCAGAAGGCATTGTTCTCTGAAGGCTGCCTGGATCCTTCCTGTTAGTGAAGGTTCCAGGAGTGAAGCATCCCCTGGAGCAGCAAACTTCAGCACAGCCCACTGGCCCATGTTCCTAGAGGATACAGTGCTGATGTCAGCAGGGTTTTCAATGGCCACTCTGGCTCAAGCTACCAGGAGGAGCTTCTGCCAAGTCCGCTTCAGATGTGTGGTGTAGATTCCATCACTTTTGCTTTTGTAGATATACTGCTTCATCTGGAAATCCAGGTTGGTGCCACCTAAGTGGGTTCCTGCAGCAAGGAGCTTGAGGACGTCCTCCTCCTTCATTTGTAGGACATCAAGGGCTCTGGACATTGTGAAGTTTCTCTTTAAGTTACAATGGAAATCAAGAACAGCGCCATATGGAACCTCTCTTGGGCAATGCAGAAAGGCTCCATACACTTTGTGTACTGTTTACTTTGCATCTCATCTGTGTCTTTGCCCCTCAAAGTCTTCAGAGCTGGGGCAGTCCTGCCTGAGAGA